>MCFE01000676.1:0-47092 GCA_002104905.1 Basidiobolus meristosporus CBS 931.73
AGATATAAGGCTGATGGTTCAATCAGAATATGTACAGCAAGACTTATATCCAAAGGATACTCTCAAGTAAAAGGACTGGACTAAACTGAGATCTTTGCACTGGTGCCTAGTATAATTACATCATACCAATATTGGTTACTGCATCCAACTTCCTATGGCAGTTATTGTGATGATCTCATCAAAAGGCCATCACAATTTCTAAGTCCTGTGACTAAGAGGTATTGATTCCATCAGGACACTGTGCAAAGACTGTCAATAAATAAATGCACCCCAGATTTCACAAAAAACCTGGTCAAATATTTTTATCACAACAATACAAAAGTGGCTTTTGATTGGTTCTCTGCCAATTTGCTCACTTTCTGGTCCTGGGCACTCTATCACCTCCTACATTTGTGTGCATTGATTGGCTGTTGCCTCTTTCTCATACTTCCTGACTCAACAATTTCTTATACTTTTCATGCATACAAATTGACTTATTTCCACTTAAACTTCAGTAGTACCTTTGCATTGATCTTGAAGAAGTGCTGTAACCTCTTGGTGTGCCTGTTAATGTTCCAAAATTCCACTGAAGGCATTGAGATAACCTTTTGAGTTCTTGACATTGTTACTTTGTCTGTCAGTGGGATCTCCACTCTGTCAACAATGGAGGATGTGGAGGCTGTGGAGGCTGTGGTAGACAAATTGCCTTTTTCAGCAAACTCATCTACCTTGCTGGAGTGAAGCTTAACTGGCTGTGCTTCCAGCTCTTGTGAAAACAGCTGTTTACTTGTTGGTAAATCTTCTTGGCTATGATGGGATCCAGTCTGTTCCAGGCTTACAGCATCAATTGGCAAGAACTGCAGCTTTTTTCTCATGCTTCCATGTCTCCTGCTTGCATAGACTTTTTTTCCTTTACCTTTTCCATTATCACTGCTAGGTCTTTCACTGCTACTTGTCTGAGTGCTTCTTGTATTGAGCTACATTGTCACCTTGATAGATGCTGCTCTGGTGCATCTGTTTTGGCCTGCTTGTCCCTTGCTAGCACTCTGCAGGCAACCTGACACTTCTTTTCCACTTATTTTGACCTCTCAGCCCATGCTGTCATGGGCTCCTAAGGTAGCTGCTTCTTTTTATCACTGCCAGTGTCATGATCACATGACAACCATGAACACCCATGCCAAGTTTCAGCTTCCTAGCTCAATTTCTAAGAGATTCCTTCAGGAACCTTCTACCACCTTCCAGAAAGTTCCTGACCATTCCAAACCATTGTTACACAGTGGAACATTCCATGGAAGCTTCCCATTGTATTTTCATAGTCCAGTACCATATATGGAAATACCAGGTCACATGAATAAGTTGCATGATCAGGTGACTCAATCCATTTCCCCATCCTGTCTCAGTGCCTTGCCTTCTATATTGTTATCCCCAGCACTGCTGCTGTGCCTCACCCCACAACCCCATTAGTATTAGCTAATATCTCTTGGCATCAGTATAGCCAAAAAGTATATATAGTCCTATCCCCCCTTAAGTATTCCTCAGTCTGATAAACACAGGTCTTGAATAAACAGCCTTGCCTTGGAAATCCGCCTTGCCTTGTTGATCCACACCTAAGTCCTTTCTTGGTCCTGCCTTGCCTAGCCCTACTCTCCTGCCTTGTGTCTATTCATAACAGCCAGGGCCTTTGCTGCTACTTTGGCTGAATGCTTCTTGAGTAGAACTACACTTTTTCCTTGATAAATGTTATGCTGGTGCATCTGTGTCTGCCTGCTTTTCCCTTATGGCACTCTTCCAGCTGCCTGATATCTCTTTGACACTTGTATGGAGCTTTTAGCCCTGCTTGTTGTTGTGAGAGTCTTGGAGATAGTGAAAGTGATTTGGGAGGACAAATAGACTTTGTGGTTTTCATTTATTGATATATTAAATGTGAAATTAGTATTTATACATTTACATGATCTTGGCTCACCAGATATGCTAAATGGGTTTAGGAAGGTGTTTAGAACATGTGTGCAAGCTTTGGAGCTGTTTAGACAACTTTGGGAATTTTCATGTTCTGGATAACTGACATTTTGATGAAAATATTTTGCGTAAATCACAACAAGGAATTTGGTCAGTATTTTCTAAGATTTGAAGGTACAGATCTAAGTGACCATGTCAGGTGAATATTTAGGTGAAATTTCAAATTTACAACACTCTTACTCAGCTAAATATCAATACTGACTAGTCCAAATTTTGACCTAAGGTATTTGAACTTGTCTCTAGCTAATGGTTTGGTAGTTATGTCTGCAATCATTTCATCCAAAGGACAGTAAACTAAGCTAACTAAGCTATTCACTATAGCCTCATGTACAAAGTGATGTCTAATATCTATGTGCTTTGCTCTAGCATCAAAAGTTGGATTTTGTCCCCAACCAGCATCAGACTATCCCACAAGATCCTGTTCTGAGTCCTCATCAGTGTATCATAACTAGATATCAGCAGTTCCCTTTAGGTATCTAGAAATCTACTTGACTGCTGCAATATGATCAGGTCCATAGTTCTGATTATGCTGGCTGACAACTCTCATTGAATACAAGATATCTGGACATGTTCCAAGCATGATATACATCAGACTTCCAGCTATATACATCCAACTGACAGCCATAGAGTGATAAGGAAAGTCAGGGCTTTCAGATGGCACCAAGCTCTCTTGATTTGGTTGAGTTTTGACCAAGTTGAGGTTTGTCTCCATTTGGGTAGCTGCTGGTTTACAGTCTTCCATTTGGTACTTCTTTAATGTATCTTGAATATACTTGGATTGGCTTAGGGTGATAGTTTGGGTACTTCTGTCTATGGAGAACTTAATCCCTAAGTAGTAACTGAGCTCTCCTATATTGGACATCTTGAACTCCTTAGATAGGCAGGATTTAGTCTCTTCCAATGTTTCTAGGTTATTGGTGGCTATAATAAAATCATCCACATATAGAGCTAATGGAACTGGATTTGCTCTATCTGGCTTATAGTATATACAATAGTCAGCATTACTTCTTCTGAAACTCAAAGATTCCAGATAAGAATCTATCTTGCAATTCCAGGCTCTTGGTGATTGTTTGAGACCATATAGTAACTTTTTCAGCTTGCAGACCAAATGGGGGTTATCTTGGTCAGCAAATCCATCAGGCTGGTCCATATTCATGTCCTCATCAAGTTTTCCATTCAAAAATGCAGTTTTACATCCATTTGATGAATAAAAAACTTATATTTGGCTGCAATAGCCAATATTAATCTGGTGGAATTAAACTTGGCCACAGGTGCAAAGGTCTCAGTATAGTCAAGTCATTTTGTTTGAGAGTATCCTTTGGTTACAAGTCTTGCTTTGTATCTTTCAATTATACCATCAGGCTTGTATTTTGTCTTGAAGTCCCATCTGCATCCAATTGATTGGTGGTTGATTGGTAATTTGACTAAGTCCCAAGTTTGATTTTCCATTAGGGCCTGATATTCCTCAGTCATTGCAGATCTCCAAAACTTAGTCTGAGGGCTATTTAGAGCCTCTTTTACAGTCTGGGGCTCATTAATATGGAGTGAAAAGGTATAGGCTGAGTTTGAACCCTCATTGATATGTAATTTGGGCTATTTCTTGTCTGATTGGATCTCCAGGCATTTGATACTGGAATGATCACTTCTGGGATATTCCTGGGCCCTGATTCTGGCTGAACCATGGTTGTAGAGTCCTCTGGAGTGACAAAATTCTCATCGTTTTGCTCTGATTCAATCCTGACAATTGGTGGACTGAGATCAAATTTATGTCATCATCTAATGTCATTTTTGTGAAAATTTTGAATATTAATCAAACAGCACATCCCTGGACTTGATCAGCTTCTTTGCTTTGGTATTGTAGAGTCTGTATGCCTTACTCTCATTGGAGTAGCCCAAAAATATGCATTTACACTTTTTGGCTTGAATATTGAATGATTTCCAGCCAGTTTTTTGGCATATGCTGTACACCCAAATATTCTTAGATGTTCTGCACTTGGTCTGTATCCATACCATGCTTCAAATGGAGTAGATTCATGAAGTATTCTGTTATAACTCCTATTTTTAAGGTATACAGCAGTGGCAACTGATTCTGCCCAAAAATCATAGGATAATTTTTGATCATGGATCATAGATCTTGCCATATCAATTATTGATCTATTAGCACGTTCTGCTACTCCATTTTGCTGTGGGGAGTATGGTACACTGGTCTCTAGCTTTATCCCATGAATTTTGCAGAAGTAGATGAAGAGTTTTGAGGTATATTCTCCACCATTGACAGAGCATATTCTCTTGATTTTTTCACCAGTTTCTCTCTCCACCATGCCTCTGAACTCCCTGAGCTTAAACAGAGCTTTTTCCTTTCTCACCATGAAATAGACTCATGTGTATCTTGTATAATCATCAACCAAAGTGATTAAATACTTCATCCCACCTAAGGATAAATTTTGCATGGGTCCACACAGATCTGAGTGAATTAGATCTAATTTTTTCTTAGTTTTGTTTAACCCAGAGCTCTTGAACAATTGTCTGGCTTGTTTCCCATATATGGTGGCTTCACAGTGCTCCAAATTAGCTAGGGGATCAATATTTACTCCAGAAATAAGCTGATCTTTGATCATTTTGCACAAATAATCAAAATTGATGTGCCCAAATCTCCTGTGCAAAGCATTGGTGTTTCTTCATTTAAGTTACTTATATTGGCTTTCAAATATGATGGAATACAAGTCAACTTGTATAGATTCTGATCTCTGATACCCAAAGCAATATGGGCACCATTTTGATCAGTGATCCTGCATCCAGAATTGTCAAAGCTGAAACTAAGTCCATTGGCTGTGGCCTTGCTTACAGAGAGTAGGTTCTTGGCTACTTCTGGTACATAGGGCACTTCTTTAAAGGTCAGTGTATGGCTTCCTTCACTGCCTTTAAGGTTTACTTGGATATTTCCTTCTCCCACTGCATTAAGTGTTCTATTGTCACCCATGAAAACCTTCTTAATTGGAGTTTCTTGATATTGGGTAAAAAGTTCTTTTTGGTGTGTAAAGTGTTGAGATGCTCCAGAGTCAATATACCACATCTGAGAATCCTTGTTTGTGGTCATACTTAGTGCAGATATGAATAGTCTATCTTCAGTTGTTGCACCATTTCCATATTCAGGCTTCTTTTGCTGATAATCTCTCTTTTTGAGACACCGGTCTGATGTGTGTCCTTTCCTTTGGCAGTAGCAACAAAACCAGTTGCTGTTGCCTTTGTAGGGTCTTGGATACCTCCTTTGTTGGTTATCATTGCTTATTAAAGCATTTTCTTCTTCCTTCTTATTGGCGCTTGATTTTCTTAAATCTTCATCCAGGAGCCTTCCATATACTTAATTTAAGGTCAAGTCTTCAGTTCTGGACTCTAGGGCTGATACAAGGCCCTGAAACATGACTGTCAGGCTATTCAGGATGGTAACTATCACATCCTCATCAGTAGTTGGTAGGCCCACAGATTCCATCTCATCTACCAGCAGGGTAATTCTGTTAATTAGATTTTTCATTTCTTCTCCTGGCAGCATCTTTGTAGTAAAGAATTTTGTCTCAGATACATTTTTTTAGCAGCTGAACATGACTGGTAGGCGTCTTCTAATGCCTTCCAGGCATTCTTTGCTGTTTTTGCTCTTGAGCATTGAATTAGCAATTTGTCCTTAACATTAAGACAAATGCAGTGTAAGGCATTTGGTTCTTTCTTCTGGTACGTCAAGGCTTCCTCTCCCATGTTTTTAGGAGGGCATTCTTCTCCCATGACAATATCCAAAGGCCTCTTTCTTGTAGCAGCATCTTCATCTTCACCTTCCACACTTGGTAGTTAGATCCATCCAACTGTTCAGCAGAGGGAAAAAATCCAGTAATAGCAGTAATAGACATTGCAGACAGTGACAGCTTGGGGCTCATAACCTGTTGTAAGAGTCTTGGAGATATTGGAAGTGATTGGGAGGACAAGTAGATTATGAGGTTTTCACTTAATGATTTATTGAATGTAAAAGTAGTATTTGTACTTTTATTGGGTCTTGGCATTGCAAGCACGTAGAATAGGTTAAGGAAGGTCCCAAGAACATGTGTGCAAAGTTTGGGCTGTTTGGACAACTTTGAGAATTTTCATGTTCTGGGTACCTGGTATTTTGGTCAAAATATTCTAAGTAAATACCAGCAAGGAATTTGGTCAGTATTCTCTAGGATTTGAAGGTAATGATCTAAGTGACTAAGCTAGGTGAATATTTAGGTGCAAATACAAATTTTTATAACTGATAGAACACTTGATGCAGTGGGAGAAGGAACTATCCAAGTAAACCTAAGAGCAGTGAGGGAAGCCATACACTGACCTTTAAAGAAGTACTCTATGTACCACAAATAGCCAAGAACCTACTATCTGTAAGCAAGGCCACTGCAGAAGGACTTAGTGTCAGCTTTGACAATTCTGAATGCAAGATCACTGATCAAAATGGTGCCCATATTGCTTTGGGTATCAGAGATCAGAATCTATACAAGTTGACTTGTATTCCATCATATTTGGAAGCCAATATAAGTAACTCAAATGAAGAAACACCAAAGCTTTGCACAGGAGATTTGGGCACATCAATTTTGATTATTTGTGCAAAATGATCAAAGATCAGCTAATTTCTGGAGTAAAAATTGATCCCCCAGCTAATTTGGAGCACTGTGAAGCCTGCATATATGGGAACCAAGCCAGACAGCCATTCAAGAGCTCTGGGTTGAGAAAAACCAAGAAAAAATTAGATCTATTTCACTTAGATCTGTGTGGACCTATACAAAATTTATCCTAAGGTGGGATGAAGTATTTAGTCATGTTTAATGGTGATTATACACATTACATATGAGTCTACTTCTTGGAGAGAAAGGCAGAAACTCAGTCTAAGTTTGGGGAGTTCAAAGGCATGGTGGAGAGAGAAACTGGTGAAAAAATCAAGAAAATATGCTCTGACAATGGTGGAGAATATACCTCAAAACTCTTCATTCACTTCTGCAAAATTCATGGGATAAAGTAAGAGACTCCTGTACCATACTCCCCACAGCAAAATAGAGTAGCAGAACATGTTAACAGATCAATAATTGATATGGCAAGATCTATGATCCATGACCAATAATTATCCTATGATTTTTGGACAGAATCAGTTGCCACTGCTGTATATCTTAAGAGTAGGAGTTTTAACAGAATACTTTGTGACTCTACTCCATTTGAAGCATGGTATGGATACAGACCAAGTGCAGAACATCTAAGAATATTTGGGTGTACAGCATATGCCAAGAAACTGCCTGGAAATCAATCAAAATTTTAGCCAAAAAGTATAAAATGCATATTTTTGGGCTACTGCAATGAGAATAAAGCATACAGACTCTGCAATACCAAAGCAAAGAAGCTGATCAAGTCCAGGGATGTGCTGTTTGATGAAGAATCAAAATTTTCATAAAAAATGACATCAGATGATGTCAAAAATCTGATCTCAAATCCACCAATTGTCAGGATTGAATTAGAGCAAAATAATGAAAATATTTTCACTCCTGAGGACTCTACAACCATGGTGCAGCCAGAATCAGTGCCCAGGAATATCCCAGAAGTGATCATTGCAGTATCAAATGCCCAGAAATCCAATCAGACAGGAAATAGCCCAAATTACATATCAATGAGGGTTCAAACTCAGCCTATACCTTTTCACTCCATATTAATGAGCCCCAGACTGTAAAAGAGGCCCAAAATAGCCCTCAGACAAAGTTTTGGAGATCTGCAATGACTGAGGAATATCAGGCCCTAATGGAAAATCAAACTTGGACTTAGTCAAATTACCAATCAACCACCAATCAATTGGATGCAGATGGGTCTTCAAGACAAAATACAAGGCTGATGGTACAATTGAAGGATACAAAGCAAGACTTGTAGCCAAAGTATACTCACAAACAAAAGGACTTGGCTATACTAACACCTTTGCACTGGTAGCCAAGTTTAATTCCATCAGATCAATATTGGCTATTGCAGCCAAGTATAGGATTTTTATTCATCAAATGGATGTAAAAACTGCATTTTTGAATGGAGAACTTGATGAGGACATGAATATGGACCAGCCTGATGGGTTTGTTGACCAAGATAGCCCACATTTGGTCTGCAAGCTTAAAAGTCACTATATGGTCTCAAACAATCACCAAGAGCCTGGAATTGTAAGATAGATTCTTATTTGGAATCTTTGAGTTTCCAAAGGAGTAATGCTGACTATTGTATATACTATAAGCCAGATAGAGCAAATCCAGTTCCATTAGCTCTATAGGTGGATGATCTTATTATAGCCACCAATAACCTAGAAATATTGGAAGAGTCTAAATCCAGCCTATCTAAGGAGTTCAAGATGTCCAATATAGGAGAGCTCAGTTACTACTTAGGGATTAAGTTCTCCATAGACAGAAGTACCCAGCCTATCACCCTTAGCCAATCCAAGTATATTTAAGATATACTAAAGAAGTACCAAATGGAAGACTGTACACTGGCAGCTACCCTAATGGAAACAAACCTTAACTTGGTTAAATCTCAACCAAATCAAGAGAGCTTGGTGCCATCTGAAAGCCCTGACTTTCCTTATCAAGCTATGCTTGGCAGTCTGATGTATATCATACTTGGAGCACATCCAGATATCTTGTATTCAGTGGGAGTTGTCAGCCAACATAATCAGAACTATGGATCTGATCATATTGCAGCAGTTAAGTGGATTTTTAGATATCTAAAAGGAACTGTTGATATCTGCTTAAGATACACTTATAAGGATTCAGAACAGGGTCTTGTGGGATACTCTGATGCTGATTGGGGACAAAATTTTGAAGACAGAAGATCCACCACAGGATACACCTTTCTTTACTGTAAAGGAGCAATTTCATGGAATTCAAGAAAGCAACCAACCATAGTACTTTCTACCACAGAGGCAGAGTACATGGCAGCCTGTGAAGCTACAAAAGAAGCAATGTGGTTAAGAAAGCTTTTTACAGACTTAGGCCTATGTCAAAAAACACTTATTACTTTATTTCAAGATAATCAAGGATATATACAATTAGGTAGAAATCCAACTTTTCATGCTAGAACCAAGCACATGGATGTTAGACATCATATCATATATGAAGCTATAGAGAATAGCTTAGTTAGCTTAGTTTACTATCCTACAGATGAAATGATTGCAGATATATGTGCCAAACCATTAGCTAGAGACAAGTTTGAATATCTTAGGTCAAAGTGAGGACTAGTCAGTATGAACATTTAGCTGAGTGGGAGTGTTGTAAAAGCTTGTAATTCCACCTAAATATTCACCTAAATTAGTCACTTAGATCATTACCTTTAAATCCTAGAGAATACTGACCAAATTCCTTGTCAGGATTTACTTAGAATAATTTCACCAAAATACCAGGTACCTGGAACATGAAAATTCTCAAAATTGTCCAAACAGCCCCAAACTTTGCACACATGTTCTTGGGACCTTCCTTAACCTATTCTAAGTGTTTGTTACGCCAAGACCATGTAAAAGTATAAATACTACTTTTACATTCAATAAATCATTAAGTGAAAACCACAAAATCCACTTGCTCTCCCAATCACTTCCAGTATCTCCAAGACTCTTGCAACAGAATTATCACCAAGTTAAGATGTGTCTCCATTGGGGTAGCTGCCATTTTACAGGACTCCATTTGGTACTTCTTCAGTATATCTTAAATATACTTGGATTGGCTAAGGGTAATAGTATGGGTACTTCTGTCTATGGAGGACTTTGATCTTAAGTAGTAACTGAGTTCTCCTAGATTGTACATCTTGAACTTTGTAGATAGGCTGCATTTAGTCTCTTCCAATGTTTCTAGATTATTGGCAGCTATAATAAGAACATCCAAATATAGAGCTAATAGAGCTTGATTTGCTTATCTGGCTTATAGTATATACAATAGTCAGCATTACTCCTTTGGAAACTCAAAGATTCCAGATAAGAATCTATCTTGCAATTCCAGTCTCTTGGTGATTGTTTGAGACCATATAGAGATTTTTTAAGCTTGCAGACCAAATGGGAGTTATCTTGGTAAACAAACCCATCAGGCTGGCTCATATACATGTCTTCAGCAAGTTCGCAACTCAAAAATGCAGTTTTTATACACATTTGATGTATAAAAAACTTTTATTTGGCTGCAAAAGCCCATAATAATCTGAAGGAATTAAACTTGGCTACCAATGCAAAGGTATTGGTACAGCCAAGTCCTTTTGTTTGGCAGTATCTTTTAGCCACCAGTCTTGCTCTATATATTTAATTGTACTATCAGCCTTGCATTTTGTCTTGAAGACCCATCTGCATCCAGTTGATTTTTGGTTGATTGGGCATTTGACAAAGTCACAAGTTTGATTTTCCATCAGGGTCTGATATTCCTTAGTCATTGCAGCTCTTCAAGACTTTATCTGAGGGGTGTATGGGGCCACTTTCACAGTCTTTGGCTCATCCATATCAGCTATAAGCATTGGCTAAGTTTGTACCCTCAATGATATGGTAATTTGGGCAATTTCTTGTCCAGTTGGAATTCCTGGCAATTGATACTGGAGTGATCACTTCTGAATATTCCTGGGCACCACTTCAGGCTGATCCACAGTTGTAGAGTTCTCCGGAGGGAAAAATATCTTGTATTGCTCTGATTCAATCTTGACAATTGGTGGACTTGAGATCTGATTTTTGTCATTATCTGATGACATTTTTTGTGAAAGTTTTGAATTTTCATCAAGCAACATATCCCTGGACTTGATCAGCTTCTTTGCTTTGGTATTGTAGAGTCTGTATGCCTTACTCTCATTGTAGTAGCCTAAAAATATGCATTTTTGACTTTTTGGCTCAAATTTTGACTGATATCTGGGCAGTTTCTTGGCATATGCTACGCACCCAAATATTCTTAGATGTTCTGCAGCTGATTTGTGTCCATACTATGCTTCACATGGAATATAATTGCAAAGTATTTTATAATAACTCCTATTTTTAAGTTATACAGCTGTGGCAACTTATTCTGTGTAAAAGTTATAGGATAATTTTTGATCATGGATTGTTGATCTTACCATATCTATTATTGATATATTTGCATGTTCTGCTATTCCATTTTGCTGCACAGTGTATGGTACAGCAGTGTCCTGCTTTATCCCATGAATTTTGCAGAAGTGGATGATGAGTCTTGATGTATATTTTCCACTATTGTCAGAGCATGTTTTCTTGATTTTTTCACCAGTTTCACTCACCACCATGGCTTCAAGCTCCCTGAACTTAGACAGAGCTTCTTCCTTTCTCTCCATGTAGTAGACCCATGTGCATCTTATATAATCATAAATACAAGTAATTAATTACTTCATCTGGACTAAGATTAAATTCTGCATTGGTCCATACAACTCTGGGTGAATCAGATACAGTTTTTTCTTAGTTTTGATTGACCCAGAGCTCTTGAACAGTTACCTGGCTTGCTTTCCTTATATGCAGGTTCCACAGAGCTCCAAGCTAGCTGGGAGATCAATTTTTACTCCAGAAATTAGCTGATGTTTGCTTGTTTTGCTCAAATAATTAAAATTGATGTGTCCAAATCTCCTGTGCCAAAGCAGGGGTGTTTTGTCATTTAGCTTACCTATATTGGCTTCCAGATATGATGGAATATAAGCCAACCTGTATAGATTCAGATCTCTGATACCTAAAGCAATATGGGCACCATGTTGATCAGTGATCCTGCATCCAGAACTGCCAAAGTTGAGACTAAGTCCTTCTGCTGTAGCTTTGCTTACAGATAGTAGTTTCTTGGCTATTTCTGGTACATAGAGTACTTCTCTAGAGGCTAATGTAAGGCTTACTTCACTGCTTCTAAGGTTTACTTGGATAGTTCCTTCTCCCACTGCATCAAGTGTTTTATTGTTACCAATGAATACATTCCTAATTGGAATTTCTTGATCTTGGGCAAAAAGTATTTTTTGGTGTGTGTAAAGTAATGATATGCTCCAAAGTCAGTTTACCACATCTGAGAATCCTTGTTTGTGATCTTATTTGGTGCAGATATCAATAATCTATCTTCTATTGTTGCAGCATTTCCAGATTCAAACTACTTTTGCTGATTACATCTCACTATGAGAGCTGGTCTTATGCAGTCTGACTAATATTACAAAGTTTACAGTACTACATTCAGTATCAATGAAGCACAAACATATCCAGTATATTTGATGGCAAGCATTACAAACTGCTAAGATGCAAGGGCTACTTCAAAGGTGTGTATGACCATGCCTTTGCCTTAGCACTTGATGGATTTACATTAAACAGGTACTCTACCAGCAAATCCTGCTGGCCACTGATTCTCATCAGTCTGAATCTGCTGCCCATCTTACAGTATCAGAGCAATAATCTGATGGTAGTCTCACTGGTATCTGGGCCTAAATCACTGTCCAACCTGGATAGCTACCTGTATGCATTGCAGGATGAATTTTGAATGCTCTCTAGCAGGATAACAGTAAATGATCATCATGGAAAAGCACATGTTATTATATAGATTGGAGATATCTCAGCCATCAGCAAGATAGCAGGTTTTTCCAGGCATAATGGATGGTATTGCAGTCAAATGTGTGAGATCCAGGGGATTTACTCCATAACTCACACACATTATTATTACCCAAACACCATCACTAAGAACATTGTCTTCCCACAGAGAGAATGTACAGAAGTAAGCATGCAATTGCAGCAAAGTTGGCAAGCCATAAGACATTGGCCAGAATATGGAATCATTCAGAAACTGGAGATACTTAAGATAGACGGTATCTGTTGGAGCAAAAGCTCTCCACTGGGAGCAATGCATTTGCTTTTCAACAGAATCCCTATACTGATGACCAAGTTGTACATGGGGCATTTCAAGCTAAATGAGCCCTTTGAGATACCGGAGAAATTTGAAAGGATTGGCAAGATATTACAGAGTTTCCTCTACTGTATGTACTTCTCACAGGCTCCAATTATTATTCATACTCATATGCAACAATACAAATGCAAAGACTGGATGAACTGGATATGCATTTATTTACATGGTGTTCTAGAGCAATTCCTACCAAGAGTACATTGGAAGCATTGGGAGTCATATGTGGGCATTGTTGGATTGTTCATCCAGAAGTGGATCATCAATGGCAACTTGACACATCTACAGCTGTTGTACAAGGAGTTAGTGATGGGATTTGAGTTGCTATACTACAAACATAAAGCTGAATGCGTAGATCTCTGCCACTACTATATCCATTCTCTACTCCATCTTGCACAGTGTGTGGAGAATATTGGGCCTTGCGTCACCTTTTGGGAGTTTCTTGTGGAGCAGATGTGCAGGGAGATAGGAAAACAAGTCATGTTTCAGGTACTGCCATATCCAAATCTCATCAAGAATATTGCTTTCAAGCCTGTCATGGACGTGATGAGTTGGCACATGGAGGACAACCAGGAAGAATTGGAAAATACTGAGGACAAATCTGGATATGGAGATACCTATGCCTATGGCATTAAGAAGCTAAGCAGTCCCAATTCATGAGTAATCAGTTAAGTAATGCAAAGCTGGGTTGGGTGCAACAAGCAACTAATTTTTATTAGGAAAAGTCTACCAAGATATGCCAGATTTCTCATGTTCACAAGCCAACTTCTATACCATTCAATACAGAACTCACACAAACAAAAGCCAGAGCACACCTATATAGGGGACTAGAATCCAGTAGGGAGAAGGAATATTGGCTAAATACAAATAAGTTCTTTGCGGATATTCAGGAGGTATCCATGGCAGAAGTGGTGACAACCAAGCATATGTTTGCAAGATGTATTTGATACCAGCAGTACAAGGTATATGGAAACTTTGCAAGTATCACACTAATAAGCCTTACAGTTGAGGTGATAGAAGTATGTCAATTGCAGCAGGTGAGCACATTTGTAGAGGTTAGTAAGCAGGAGGCCATAGTTTTTTTGATTCAAGCTATAGGTGGAATACCCAAGGTAGTAGTAGGTAAGCAAATAAAGAGGGGTGATTCTACAGTACAATATATGAATTGCACATGGGGAGGTAGAAAAAGAAAATATCATTTGGTAAATTGGTACAGTAGCATTATACAGAACCGGCTGTGGGCCACCATACTGCCAATATAATGCCATCAGAGTGTTGCTGTGAGGCCATCAAAATACAGTCAAATTTCTTGCCATACAAGGCAATTGGATGTTCTGGCCAGTTGGATCCACTTAAAATAGTGGTAGAGCACAAAAAGACCGCAACAATCCCATGCACATATTGTCACAGCACCAATCAAATCTTGTCAAGTTTTATCCCTGTATTTGGTTGTAAAATTAGCAAAGCACTGTTGTGATTGTGTTATAAGATTGTTAAGAGGGTCACTAATTTCAACCTGCCAGTATTATGATGGTCTCTAATTGGGATCCTGACAGCTGATCCGGATTTGATGCACCCACAGGACCAAATTGTTTTCCATAGGGTCTGTCAAGCTCTTTGCAAGTATTGCAGCCACTCTGAATAGTATCCTGAAGAAAAACAACACATTAAAGTGGGACATAACTTGTGACACTGCAGTTCAGATGCTCAAGAAAAAACTTGTCAAGCTACAAAGCTTAGGTATATTTAACTTCAGTACAGATTTTACTCTCTGTGCAGATGCCTCTGATTATGCAATTGGTGGAGTACTGCACCAAGAACATGAAGGAAGAGAATACCCAGTGGCTTTTGAATACAAGAAACTGAGCTCAGCAGAACAAATACTATCCAATGGATGAGGAGGAGATGCTTACCATATTATATGGCTTAACAACATGCAAATGTTATATTGATGGACTCAGGTTCACTGCAATGACTGAACTTGCCTCACTTAGTATTTACTTACTCTGAAGGTACTATCCAGGAGTATAACAAGATGGAAATAATACAGTTAGTAATCAGACCTAGAGATTGTCTACTGCCTTAGGAAAATAATATGGTTACAGATGCCTTATGAAAACTAGAACAAGTTGCACAACTAAATCCGGTGCACAAGTCAGATTGTCCTAGCTTATTACCAAAGTAGGTGGACAACCAAGCTCTTCCCAATGAGGTGGATGATGATATCAAGAAGATTATCTGTGATGATGCCAGGAAGTTTGTAGCACAGGATGAAACACATAGTCTACTGCCTTTATGTTGCTTGCCTGCATTTAGTGCACATGCTATGCAAGGAATATGAACATATTGAAGTTGGAAGAACCTATAGCCATATAAAGTTAGAGCACAATGGCCCAGAATGAAGCAAGATATTCAGAAATCAGTGCAAATATACCAAAGATGCCAAATGAACCAAACCCAGCCATAGAGAATTGCCCTACTCTTTCACTTGATGCCTGTAAGACTAGTTGTAGGATGGGGAATTGACTTTATAGAAATACCACTCACCACTAGGATATGCAATTGGTGTATTTAATAGCAGTTGATAATTTTACCAAATGACCAGTAATTGGAGCTCTATCAGATGCCAGTGCATAAGAAGTTGCAAGTTTTGTCCATTGCAAGGTCCTGATGAAGCTCTGATGCCCTGTGGAGCTTTATCTAATAGAGGAGTGAGCTTTATGGCAAAACATGGGAAGCCTATGTGGAAATGCTGCATCTCAAGCATTTGAACACTTTTGTATATCAACCAAGAAGTAATGGAGTAACTGAGCAGTTTAATAGATTATTTGGAAAAATGCCAACTAAGTATGCAAATAAACCTATGAGTAGAGGGGACAAGTGTATTGACCAATCACTGTTTGCCTGCAGAGTTTGAGTGCCAACTCTATTAGATAATTGCCATTTTACTTGGTTTTTCTGGTTGTATAGCCACTCAAATTGCTTCACAGGCTCCTGGCATAACAGCTCTATGTGCACCAAGCTGATATTAGTTGTCTGCTTTGGGACAAGTCCCTATGAAAAATAACTTGGTCCCCTGGGTGGATCCAAACCAGATCAGCCACCAAGATCCCCTTTAAAGACCATCACAATACCAGCAGCTTGGAATTAGTGACCCTCCTAACAATCCTATGGCAGGATCATGATGGTGTTTTGCTAATTTTACAACTAAATAAAGGGATTATACTTGACAATATTTTATTGGTGCTGTGACAATATTTGCATGGTATTGTTGCAGCCTTTTAGCACTCTATAACTATTTTGAGTGGATCCAGTTGCTTTATATAGCAAGAAACCTGACGGTATTTTGATGGCCTCAGAGCAAGACTCTGATGGCATTATATTGGCAGTATGTTGGCCTACCTCTGGTTCTGCATAATGCTCCTGCACCAATTTACCAAATGGGATTTCCTTTTTGTACCTCCCCTTGTGCAATTCATATATTATACTGTAGAATCACCATTTTAGCCAATATCTATTCTCCCTGCTGGATTTCAGTCCCCCATGTAGGTGCATGCTGGCTTTTGTGTGTGTGAATTCCATATTGAATGGTGTAGAAGTTGGCTTGTGACCATGTGAAATCTGGCATATCTTGGTAGAGTTTTCCTGATAAAAGTTTCTTGCTTGTTGCACCCAACCCAGCTTTGCATTGCTTGCTTGTGGATTTCAGTCCCCCATATAGGTGCGTGCTGGCTTTTGTTTGTGTGAATTCCATATTGAATGGTGTAGAAGTTGGCTTGTGACCACAAGAAATCTGGCATATCTTGGTAGATTTTCCTGATAAAAATTAGTTGCTTGTTGCACCCAAACCAGCTTTGCATTACCTAACTGATTACCCACGCATTGGGGCTGCTTAGCTTCTTAATGCCATAGGCATAGGTGTCTCCATGTGCACATATGTCCTCAGTATTTTCCAACTCTTTCTGGCTGTCCTCCATGTGCCAACTCATCACATCCATGACAGACTTGAAGGTAATATTCTTGATGAGATTGGGATATGGTAGTACCTGCAACTTGACTCATCTTCCAATCTCCCCACACATCCACTCCATAGGAGACTCCCACAAGGTGAAGCAAGGCCCAATATTCCCCACACACTTTGCAAGATGGAGTAGAGAATGTTATAAGAGTGATGGAGATATTGGAAGTGATTGGGAGGACAAGTAGATTATGTGGTTTTCACCTAATCATTTATTGAATGTAAAAGTAGTATTTATATTTTGACGTGGTCTTGGCACTACCTACATGTAGAATAGGTTAAGGAAGGTCCCAAAAGCATGTGTGCAAAGTTTGGGGCTGTTTGGACAACTTATCAGATTTTCAGGTTCTGGGTACCTGGTATTCTGGTGAAAATGTTCCAAGTAGACCCCAACAGGAAATTTGGTCAGTATTCTCTAGGATTTGAAGGTAATGATCTAAGTGACTATGTTAGGTGAATATTTAGGTGGAATTACAAATTTTACAACAGAGGATGGATACAGTAGTGGCAGAGATCTACATGTTCAGCTTTATGTTTGTAGTGTAGCCACGCAAATCCTGTCACAAACTCCTCACACAACAGCTGTAGATGCATCAAGCTGGCATTGATGATCTGCTTCTGGATAAATAATCCTACAATGTCCACATATGACTCCCAATGCTTCCAATGTACTCTTGGTAGGAATTGCTTCAGAACACCATGTGAATAAATACATATCCAGTTCATCCAGTCTTTGCATAGGTATTGTTGCATATGAGTATGAATAATAATTGGAGCTTGTGAGAAGTACTTAGGGTGGAGGAAACTCTGTAATATCTTGCCAATTCTTTCAAACTTCTCCAGTATCTCAAAGGGCTCATTAAGCTTGAGATTTCACACCTACAACTTGGTCATCAGTATAGGGATTCTGTTGAAAAGCAAATGCATTGCTCCCTGTGGAGAGCTTTTGCTCCAACAGATACCATCTATCTTAAGAATCTCCAGTTCTTGGATGATTCCATATACTGGCCAATGACTTATAGCTTGCCAACTTTGCTGCAATTGCATGCTTACTTCTGTACGTTCTCTCTGTGGAAAGATGATGTTCTTAGTGCTGGTGTTTGAGTAATAATAATGTGTGTGAGTTATGGAGTAAATTCCTGGGATCTCACATATTTGGCAGCAATACCATCCGTTGTGCCCAGAAAAACCTGCTATCTTGCTGATGGCTGGGGTATCTCCAATGCAGATAATAATATGTGCTTTTACATGATAGTCACTTAATGTTATCCCACTGGAAAGCATTCAAAATGCATCCAGCAATGGATACAGGTATCTATCCAGGTTGGATGGTGATTTAGGCCCAGATACCGTGAGACTACCATCAGATTATTGCTCTGGTACTGCAAGATGGGTGGCAGATTCAGACTGATGAGAATCAGTGGCCAGCAGGATTTGCTGGCAGAGTACTTGTTTAATGAGAATCCATCAAGTGCTAAAGTAAAGGCATGGACATATATACCTTCAAAGTAGCCCTGCATCTTAGCAGTTTGTAATGTTTGCCATCAAATATATTGGATATGTTTGTACTTGAATGATACTGAGTGCAGTACTGTATAGCTTTGCAATATTTGTTGGACTGCATCAGCATCCTCAGACAGGGTATGACCAGAATATATCCGGAGTGTGAACAATGTTTTCTCTCAATGGTGGTGGATTCCTGACAATTTGACACATTGCAATGGTAGCATTTTTGGATGTGAATACCATGCAACTGTTAGCACATGCTGGAATCAGGACAGTCTCTGAATCATATGTTGCCAGCTGCATAACAATTGTCCATTTGTACCATGAACATGGTAAGTTGCATCTCAGTATAATTTTGGCAAGAAGTAGTTATAAATCCTCAAAGCCCGCATTGCTGATACTAGTGGAAATGCACCACTTCTCTATCCACAACATGGCATCATTCACTAGTAGATGGATTACTGGGCTCACTTTGCTCCATAAAGTATCCTTGGCATTTGTTTCAATGGGTGCTGTCTCATTGGATATAGGGATTTGACTGGGCTCATACATGGTACTGTTGTTAGGGGAGATGGTCTCAAAATTGATCAGTGAACCTTCTTTGTCAGTGCTATCACTCTGCATGCCATATTCAGGAGGCTGAGATGAGCCTAAAGGCGTCACAAGCTCACCTGACTCAGTTTGCACAAGGTGACAAATTTGGCCAGGTGCCAATATCAAAGTATCAACTGACCAGCAAGATAATGTTGGTACAGTAGTAACCAATAAATGGTCAAATATGACTTGGGTGGCAAAACACTGGCTGTGATCCTTGTAATACTTCCTATGCTGTCTGCATGCTTCATGGCTGAGAGGCTTGCCACAATAGCCACATGGTCTTTCTTCTCTTCTCTTATGGCATTGAGTCAAAGTAGTCCTGTCCATGAGGCAAGCAGTTTGACCTTCAACAACATATACTATTTTATCACTTTTTGGTCAATACTCATGTGAACTTAAGACAGTCTTGTATTTGAGACATTGCACCTACATGAATGTAAGATTCAATGATGACCCACCATAGTAAGCATTATAAATAAAGATGTGGCACCACATACACACATATATGTATTATCATTTCCCCTTTAGTATGACTCACTTTCATATATATGCCGCCAAAAAATAAAGCAAAGTTGTCTGGTTCTCAACCAAACCTTACCAATGACAGCAACAGAAGAATGGCTAGACAGCAGCTTGCTCTGACATTCAGTGCAACAAGCAGCACAACATCCAAAAAAGGCCCTGTAGACAGTGTGCCCATTGAAGGTAATAATGTGGACTCCTCAGGCTCTCAGTCAAGTAGGCAATTGAGAACCATTGCAAAGCCACAAGCTGACTGTTATGCTAAGGCAGATAAGAATGTAGCAAATGCAGTACCCTCAGTAGATGATCAGCAAGTGGCCATGATAACATCACCACCACCAATATTAGCAAGTGTGTTGTCAGCTCATACCAAAGCATTAATGAAGCAATTAGGTGCAATGGCTGATAGGATAAATGCAATGGCCCAGAGAAATCAGGAGATAGTTCAGAAACAGGATGAGCAGAAAATACATGTAGAGCAATCAATATCCCAGCTAGAGAAAGCAGTATCTTTGCTGCAAATAAGGCACTCAAGTAGCTCAAAGTCACAGCCAAGAATTAAGCCATTTCCCTATGTAACAGCAGAGGAGCTCTATACAGTCTTTGAAGCACAAAAACAGTGCCCAAAGATAAAGCCCACAGAAAAACCTATCATAGCATGGGAGGGTCAGAATGTGAAGTTCATACCAAAGCCTAAAAATTAAAAGACATTGAAGATCTGTATAGCTGTTGAGTGCAATAATGAAGAGTGGGCTAATATACAAGAGGCTGTCAGAAGTCCAGCACACCATCACCTAAAGACAGGCTTACCATGGGACCATCAGGAACTCATGGCCAAGCAGAGTGCACCTGACTTGTTCCATGAGCATTATCCTTGATATAAATGTGCAAACAGATTTTGGGCCAGCATTGGTATGCTAAGAAAGTATTTTAAGAATAGCAGCAACTATCAAAGACAGCAGAACAAGGGTGCCATGGCTAAAAACCAGTGGCTTCCTCCAGAGCCCATTACAAGCAGGGCCAAAAG
The DNA here is from genome assembly GCA_002104905.1 of Basidiobolus meristosporus CBS 931.73. Classification (NCBI taxonomy): domain Eukaryota; kingdom Fungi; phylum Basidiobolomycota; class Basidiobolomycetes; order Basidiobolales; family Basidiobolaceae; genus Basidiobolus; species Basidiobolus meristosporus. The sequence goes on from MCFE01000676.1 coordinate 20,582, forward strand.
CTCCAGGCCAGCAACAATGAGACATCAGGTAGCTGGACAAGTGCCAATTAGGGACAAGCAGGCAGACACAGATGCACCGGCACATCACTTATCAAGGAAAAAGCATAGGACCACTCAAGAAGCACCCAGTCAAAGTAGCAGTGAAGGACCTGGCAGTGATAAACACCAGCCACTTTTACAGGAGCCCATTGCAACTACAGTGAGAGCTCAAAACAAGCTGGACAGAAATGTTAGGTTGCCAGAAGGGTGCCAGCAAGGGACAAGCAGGCCAAACAGATGTGTCAGAGCAGAATCTATCCAGGAGAAAATGTAGTTCTTTACAAGAAGCACTCAGACAAAGCAGCAGTGAAAGACCTAGCAATGATAAAGGAAAAGGTAAAGGGAAAAATGTATTCCCAAGCCTGAATCAGGCAGGCATGCAAAAAAAACTGCAGTTCTTGCCAATTAATGCTGCAAGCCAGGAACAGACAGAATCCCATCATAGCCAAGAAGAATTACCAACAAGAAAACAGCCATTGTCACAAGAGTTGGAAGCCCAGCCAGATAAGCTTCACTCCAGCAATGTAGATGGGTTTGCTGAAAAAGGCAATTTGTCTACCACAGCCTCCACAGCCTCCACAGCCTCCATATCCTCCACATCCTCCATTGTTGACAGAGTGGAGATCCCACTGACAGACAAGGCTACAATGTCAAGAGTGTGAAAGATTATCACAATGCCCTCAGTGGAGTTTTGGAACATTAATAGGCACACCAAGAGGTTACAGCACTTCTTCAAGAGCAGTGCTCAAGAAAATGCACAGGAATATTGTAAGGATTTACTGCAAAGACTGGCATATGAGGAGGTAGACCTTGCAGTGCCAGCTGAAGACCAGGATGTGTGGGAATCAGTGAATGAACAGTGGCATAAAGCCATTAGGTTCCTGCCAAAGTTGTGGAACCAGAGCATTACAGCAGAAATATTTACTGAGTGGTGGATTTTAATGGAGTTACTTGTTGAGTGTGGAGTTGGGCTTAATGTTAGTGTAGGGTATAAAGACTTGTATAGGTCAATACAATTGGCAATTGAGGTACAACTGAAGTTTCAATGGAAATAAATCAATTCATATGCATCAAAAGTGAGAAAAATGGTTAAGTCAGGAAGTAAGAAATGTGAAAAAGAGGCAATAGCCAATCAATTCACACAAGCATAGGAGGCAATAGAGTGTCCAGGATCAGAAAGTGACCAAATTGGCAGGGAACCAATCAAAAGCCACTTATACTTTGTTGTGATGAAAAGTTTCAACAAAGTTTTTTGTGAAATCTGGGGTGTATTTACTTTTCAATGGTCTCTGGATGGTGTCCCAATGGAATCAGTACCCCTTAGTCATGGGACTTTACCATTGTGACGGCCTTTTGACAGGATCATCTCAATTATTCTTTGTAGGATATAATCCTACAATGTGAGCAGATGCCTCTAAATGCTTCCAACAAGCTTATGGTAGTGTTACAAGTCTTGGTATAAGAGTTGTAGAGGAATAGGGAGTTTAGCTAGTATTGTATTCACTAAAACTTGAACTGATTTTTATTGAGGTTCCAGCAGCTCCTTATATACATTTTGCCAGATCAATTGCTGACTAATTGTATTTCCTAATGTAGGTTGTGGCTGATGACTCATTTGATTGCATCATCATCACCCAATAAGATCCTACTTAATATATCTATTTCTGTCTGATAAGGATCTGCTGATTCATTTGCTGACTAATGCTACTGATTTCATAGATAATACTGATATACTGATAACCTAAACATATACTAATTGATTTGACTAAAAACTGATCTAACTTAAACATTCAAGCGGCAGATCATAACATTCTCCCCTACTAAAGTTGAGAGGGTTCTCCTGAATCTCTTTTCTTGTGATACCAATATCTTGATGGTTCAGTATTATCAGCAAGTTTTGCAAGCTTGAGTCTGTCCCTATGCACTAAGTCTTCCCGGATATTGCCTTGTTTGTCCACCAGTTGGTAAGTTGCAAATGGACATTCTCTGATGATCTTGAATGGTCCTGTCCATTGTGGCTCAAACTTCTTCCGAGTGTTGTTTCTTAGCAATACAAAGTTCCCAACTGTCAATGCTTCTGGTGCTATAGTCTTATCAAATCTCTGCTTCATCTTTTCTGCACTTTGAGATACTTTGGTCTGTGCCTCTTGACGTCTTTGTTCCAGTTGCTGGTGTCTACTTGGCTGACTGAGTTCATCTTCTAAGGTGTCTGTAAGCTTTGGTTGTGTGAGATCTCCTGGAATCCTTGGTTCACATCCATAAACTAAGTAAAATGGTGATTGCTGGGTGGTGTTGTGTACTCTGACTCTGCATGCAAAGAGTGCTTGGTCTATATACTCATCCCATCTACTGACAACTCCATTTGCATACTTGGTCAGCATTTTTCCAAATAATCCATTAAACCGCTCAGTGACTCCATTAGTTCTGGGGTGATATGCCGAGGTTTTCAAGTGTCTGATCTGCTGCATTTCCAGGTAAGCCTCTAATGTCTTTGCCATAAAGTTTGCACCTCTATCGGATAAGATCTCCACAGGGCATCCAAACTTCATCAGGATCTCATGGTAAATGAAACTTGCAACTTCTTGTTCACTGGCTATTGGTACAGCTTTAGCAACTGGCCATTTAGTGGCATGGTCAATTGCTACTAGGATCCAACGGTTGCATTTCCTGGTAGTTGGCAGTCTTCCAATAAAGTCAATTCCCCATCTCTCAAATGGTCTTACAGGCTCCAAAGGGAAGAGTTCGGCAATTCTTTGTGGCTGGCCTTGATTGATTTGGCAGTTTGGGCATGTTTTTACTAGCTTCTCAATGTCTTGTTTCATTCTGGGCCACCATGCTCTGGCTTTTACAAGGCTATAGGTTCCTTCAATCCCAAGATGTCCATATCCATTGTGTAGCTTATGTATTAAATCCAGGCGAGCAACATAAGGACAATAGGCAATAGGGCTTCCATCAACAATTCGGTAGAGTGTTTCATTCTGTACAACAAATTTGCTGGCCTCATCACGGATTATCTTCTTGATATCTTCATCCACCTCATTAGGAATGGCTTGGTCCTCCAAGTACTTTGGTAATAGGCTAGGCCAATCTGATTCATGCACCAAGTTGAGTTGTGCAACTTGATCTAATCTTGATAAGGCATCAGCAACCGTGTTGTTTTTTCCAGGGCAGTAGACAATCTCCAGGTCAAATTGCTGAATGTATTCACTCCATCTTGTCATTCTTCTAGAGAGTACCTTCTGAGTAAATATATACTTGAGGGAGGCATGATCAGTCTTCACAGTGCATTTGACTCCTTCAATATAGCATCTCCATGTCTTCAAACAGTGTATTATAGCAAGCATCTCCTTCTCATGGACTGGATAGTTTTGTTCTGCTGAGTTCAGTTTCTTGGATTCAAAGGCAACAGGGTAGTCCTTTCCCTCGTGTTCTTGGCTCAGCACTCCACCAATTGCATAATCTGAAGCATCTGTGCATAGAGTGAACTCTTTTCTGAAGTCTGGTATTCTTAAGCTTGGCAACTTAGCAAGTTCATTCTTTAGCGTCTGGAAGGCAGTCTCACAAGCTATGTCCCACTTGTAGGTATTGTCTTTCTTGAGGATATCAGTTAAAGGGGCTGCAATACTTGCAAATGACTTGACAAATCTCCGATAATAGGAAACCATTCCAAGGAAGGATCTGAGTTCTGATATGCTATGGGGCTGCTTCAAATTCTTGATTACTTCCACCTTCTTGGGGTCTAAGGTTACTCCTGTGCTAGTCACTATGTGTCCCAGATATTCTACGTGTTCCTTGAAGAATTCACACTTGGCTAGCTTGCCATATAGCTTGTTCTCTCTTAGTTTCTTCAACACCTTTTCAATGTGTACCATGTGATCCTTTTCTGTCTTGCTGTATATCAATATGTCATCCAGGTAGATTATCACAAACTTGTCTAAGTACTCCTGAAAGACAGTCTGCATCAGCGTCATGAATGTTGCAGGGGCATTAGTGAGGCCAAAACTCATGACTAAGTACTCGTAATGTCCATATCTGGTCCTGAATGCTGTCTTAGGGATATCTTCTGGTTTCACCCTAATCTGGTTGTATCCTGACATGAGGTCGATCTTGCTGAAAATAGTGGCTCCATTAAGTTGGTCCAAAAGCTCATCAATCCGAGGTATGGGGTACTTATTCTTGACGGTAACTGAGTTCAGGGCTCTGTAGTCAATGCACATCCTAAGTGTTCCATCCTTCTTTTTCACAAAAAGCACTGGTGCTCCCCAGGGTGACTTGCTGGGCCTGATGTATCCTTGCTCCAATAGCTGATCAATTTGTCTCTTCATTTCCTCCAATTCCAATGGACTCATTCTGTAAGGTGTCTTGCTCACTGGAGGGCTATCTCCTGTGTCAATGGCATGATCCACATCTCTGACTGGTGGTAGGCTTACAAGCTCATCTGGAAACACGTCTGAATATTTCTCCAAGAGAGTCTGGACCTGCTGGGGTGCTGGGGTAGAGGAATCCTCCTGTAATATCGCCATGAGGAACATCTGGGTACCTTTTCTAAGTGCTCTACAGAACTGGGTCTTGCTAAGTTCACTTGTCTCACACACACTGGAATTGACCAAGTTGAAATCCAGCCTGGCAGGTAATAGCTCATAGGTCTTGTTGTCTTTTTGGATCTGAGTAGCATGGGTTCTCCAGTTGATTGATGGATTACGACAAAATAGCCAGGTTTTCCCAAGTACAAGGTCAAACTTGCAGTTCCCAAATATATAAGCCTGTAGGTCTTCTTCATAGTCATTGATCTTCATTCTTACTGGCTGGGTAATACGGTTGATTATGTGGGAGTTCCCATCAGCTGTGGAGACTGAAGTTGATTTGGTAGGTTCCGAGTTGATTCCAGCTTTCAAAGCAAATTGCTCTGACATGTACTCATGCGATGCTCCTGAGTCAATCATGATCTTGGCAGGTACTCCATTGATTGCTCCATTCAGGTACAATAACTTCCCTGAGTTTGAAGTCATTTGGGACAAGTACTCTTCTGTCATATGGAAGGTGAGTTCCGAGTCTTCTTCAAGCTCATCTTCCTCATTATTGTGTTCATGGGACTCAATATGGTTGAAGGTTCTTGTTGGCTGGTGTCCATTTCTTCTCTGAGGGCAGTACTTTGCAATATGTCCCTGCTGGTGGCAATTGAAGCAAAGTCCTCTCTTCTTGCATTCTTCTGAGGAGGGATTCTTCTGCATAGCGTCTATTTCCATTGGTACTGCTTCTGATTGTCTTCTTTCATAATGATTATAGCCTTTCTGACTAGTCACTGTAGGCTTCCCAACTCCAAACATAGCTGAGTCATAGTCAATGGCAATCTTGATGGCTTCTTCAATAGTCTGAGGTCTTCGGTAATTGACTTCCCTGCGAGTTCTTTCTTTCAACCCATCAATAAAGTATTCAACTTGATCCAAGGGGTCCATTCTTTCAATTTGTCCAAGTAGACATCTGTACTCATAGATGTATTCTTGCACCATTCCTTTCTGTCTGAGTGTCTTTAACTTCCTTCTTAGTAGTGTCTGCTGGTGTGGAGGTTCAAAAGCATCCTGAATTTCCGACACAAACTCATCCCAGGTAGAGATTGTAGAGCATCCCATCATAGTAGCTGACCTGATCTTGTTGTGGTACCACTGTAAAGCTGCATCTGCCAGGTAAGAAGCTGCATAATGCAACTTGCTCTCTGGAGCAATTCCTTTAGCTTTAAAAGCTTCTTCAATCTGAAAGAGCCAAGTTCCCAGGTTTTCATTGACTCTGCCATGGTACCGGTTGACCTTCACACTAAAGTTGCTCTTGACAGGGCTTTGTTGGCTTTGAGCCATGGTAGTCATTCCTTGTTGCTGTTGGCTGAGGATCTGGAGTAGCTGTTGCTGTTGGGCCAGGATTTGCTGCATGGCATTCTTCCATTCTTGATTGTCCGACATCTTGAGGGTGGTTTCTTCTTTTCTTCAGGAGGGAGGTTTCTGGTTATCGCTGCTACCAATGTTACAAGTCTTGGTATAAGAGTTGTAGAGGAATAGGGAGTTTAGCTAGTATTGTATTCACTAAAACTTGAACTGATTTTTATTGAGGTTCCAGCAGCTCCTTATATACATTTTGCCAGATCAATTGCTGACTAATTGTATTTCCTAATGTAGGTTGTGGCTGATGACTCATTTGATTGCATCATCATCACCCAATAAGATCCTACTTAATATATCTATTTCTGTCTGATAAGGATCTGCTGATTCATTTGCTGACTAATGCTACTGATTTCATAGATAATACTGATATACTGATAACCTAAACATATACTAATTGATTTGACTAAAAACTGATCTAACTTAAACATTCAAGCGGCAGATCATAACAGTAGAAACACCTTTGGAAGGTTGCTAGATAAACAATAACCAGCTCACCCAGTTGTTGCATATGTGTTACTATGTATGAGTATGAGTGCTAATTAGAGCTTTTGAGAAGTACTATTGGTAGATTATTTGCTCTGATATCTAGCCAGTTCTTTCAAGTGTTTCTGGTACCTGAAGGGCCTATTTAGTACAAATACCCCATGTACAACTTATTATTAATATAGGGATGTTGGTGAAGAGCAAATGCATTGCTCCTTGTGAAAACTTTTTCATCCACAAATTCTATCTATCTTGGATATTCTCAATTTTCAGTTGATTTCACATTCTAGCCAATGTGTTATAGATTACCAAATTTGCCGCAATTGCATACTGGCTTTTGTAAGTTCTCTCTGTGGAACAATGCGCTGAGTGTTGGTATTTAGATAAAAGCAGTATGAATGAGAATTGGAGAGATTCCCCTGGATATCACACACTCAGCAACAATACATTTTATTGGGCCCAGAAAAGCCAGCAATTGGGTTGATGACTGGGTATCTCCAATGCTGGTAACAATATGCATACTAACATAATAGTCCATCAATTGCCAAGACTCAGGCATGGTCATACACACCTTCAGAGTTGCCCATGCCTCTTAGTTATTTGGGATGCTTGCTGCTGAATACATAAGAAATGTTTGCACCTAATTGATACCAAGAGTGGCACTTTGTAGCTTTGCAGCATTTGTTGGACTGCATGAGCTACTTTACATTGGGTTTTAGTGGAATATATCCAGAGTGTCAGCAATAATGCTCCCCTAAGGAGGTGAATTCCCAGCAAATGGATACCTTGAAATGGTGCATTTTGTGATATCAATGCCACACAATGGCCAACACATATTGGTATCTGTATGGTCACCAGGTTGTATGCTGACAGCCACTAAATGGTAGCCCATTTGTACCCTGAATGTGGTAAGTTACATCCTAGAATATTTTTATCATGAAGTAGCAGTAAATCATCAAAGATCCTGCACTGATTTTGGAAAAAGCATGCCACTTCTCTTGCCACAACATCACAATTTTCACCAACAGATGGATTACTAGGCTCAATTGGCCCTATAAAGTATCTTAGGTACCTTGTTACTCAGATGCTATTGATTGCATGTTGGGATTTTACTGGGCTTGTGCAGAATACTGTTGTGAGGTGAGATATGCTCAAAGTCCATCAGTGAGTCTTCTACATTAGACCAGTGACTTTACATGCCATATCCAGAAGGCAGTGGAGTACCAAAAGAATTAATAAGCTCACCTGACTTAGCTTGAGCTCAGTGAGATGTGTGATCAGGTGCCATTATAGAAATGTCTTGTCACCAGCAAAATATTATTAGTACAGTTGTGCCTGAAGAATTCTGAAATATGACTGGTGAGGCAAATCACTAGTTGCAATTCCTGTAACACTTCCTATATTGCTTGTGAGACTTATGGCTGATAGGCTTATTGAAGTAGTTGCACAGTCACTTCTCTCTTCTCTATGGCATTAATCAGAGAGGTCTTGTTCAAAGGGAAAATAGCTCAACACTAAACAACTTAAAGCTGGTATATCACTTTTTGTCAATGCTAATATGGTTTAAAATAATCATATATTTGAGATATTGCTCCTACAAAAATGTAACAGTTAATGATGACTCACCATAGTAGGTACTCTAAATGAATCTGTGGCACCACATACACACATATATGTAATACTATTTTCTGCTTAGGTTTATTGATCTTATTGAATATGCAGTCTAATAATAATGCAAAGTATTCTGGTTCCCAATTAAGCCCTACTGCTGACAGCAGCAGGAGATTTACTGATTAGCAGCTGGCTTTATATTCTGTGCTATAACAAGTTTCAAGAGAAGAAGAGAAAGGCCATTAAAGCCGTATGTGTCAATGTGCAAGATTCCTTCATTGGACAAATTCCTGCTTAAAATCCTGCTCAAGCAGTATGGAAATCCTTAGAGAAGATCTTTAGAGCACAGTCAGTATTAAGCAAGCACCATTTAAAACAAAAGTTCTTTAACATGAGAAAGAAGCAAGATGATGACATGCTGCAACTCAATACCATAATATAGATATCCTCAGATGAACTTGACAGTGTTAATGCTGGTATAGATGATGAAGAAAAGATACTTTGTCTGCTTTGCAACATACCAGACAAGTGTGAGCTATTCATACTTTCTTTTGAACCAGAGAAGATAATCTGACTTCAGACTATGTAAGAGTAAATCTGCATCATGAAGAACTAGGACACAATGATCAAGCAAAGAAAATAAAACATTATGCTTTGTTCACTCAGAAAGGCACATAGAGAAAAGAAGGGAAAGCAACAGAACCAATGAAAACCTGGTAGCTGTAAATACTGTTGGAAGCCTGGACACTGAGCAAGAGACTGCAAGAAGAAACAAGCAGTCAAAAATAGAAACTATGGCAGGCACACCATATAACTACAGATGAACAGTTATTTGTAACTGTACAAAAGAGTGCAAGTAACCAGAGTACAATTGATATATTAACTCTGGAGTATCACAGCATATTTGTAGTATAAATGGGTGACTCAGCAACTGAAAGACAATCCCTGCAAGAAAAGTTTATCTGGAAGACAACTTTGCACTGGAAGCCATTGCCAATGGGTCTATATAGCTAAATATGAGTAACTCATCAGGGGAAACAACAGCAAAACTGACTAGCATACTCTATGTGCATGGGATTGCTAAAAACCTACTCTTGGTCAGTGAAGCAACTACTATGAGACCAAAGTTTGTTGTTAGTTAGCTCAGCTACTAAATATCAGGTGAGAAAGTACTAAACTAGCTTTGGGAATCAGAGATTCCTATATATACAAGTTAGAACTTAAGTTTATTATACCAGACAATGTCAGCATTGCTGAAACTGATAAAGTAGCTGAGAGACATGGTACGGGAGGCTAGGTCACATTGAAAAACAGAACATGAAGCAGTTGGCAAAAAATCAACTTGTTTTGGGCCTAAACTACTCAATCTCAATCAAATTGAGTGTCAGTAAGAGAAGTTTATATGACAAACAAGCTAGGCAACATTTTAGGAGCTCATGTGGCATTAAAGCAGCCAAAATACTGGCTATGGTGCACTAAGACATATGTGGGCCCACAAGTACACTCTCCTTTCAAAACAAGCAATATTTTATGTTGCTTGTTGATGGCTAGAAGAGCTATACATGGATGCACTCCCTCAGGACAAAGGATTAGGCTTTAATGGTATTCAAGCACTCCAAGAGCATGGCAGACACAAGCTGAGTGTAAATCAAAGGCACTTTGAAGTGACAATGGAGCAAAATATTACTCTTAAGAGTTTGCAAAGTACAGCTCTACTGGCCAGCTGCATAATGATGCAATTGGTACTAATAACAAAGATCCATACCTAATTCAGCCAGGTACAGGAGATAATTCTACCAGTTCCAACACCAGAGCAGATTATTCCAGTTGGGAGATCTACCGGAGCAAGAAATTCCCCTAAATCCTGGTGGCAGACATCCAATGATCATGAAGAAGCGTATCTTGCCTGATACTGAAAATGCCAGAATCTGGAACAGGCAACACAAGGTCCAGATGCTACTATGTTGCAATAAGGCATGCAGGAAGTGGACCAATCTTGGGAACTGGTAGATTTACCCAATAGGAGAAAGTTAATAGGATGCAGATGGATCAACAAGATCAAGATAGCCTCAAATGGTACTGTTGATAAATACAATGCTAGATTGGTGGCCAAAGGCTATTCTCAGGTCCAGGGACTAGACTTTAAAGAAATATCTGCTCCAGTTGCCAATTTAACTCAGATGTGGACATCAAAATAGCCTTTCTAAAGCAGGATCTGCAAGGAGCTGCATATAAGAGCATCCAGAAGGTGTTATGGGCCTAAAAGACATGTAAAAGGTGTATAGACTCAGAATATTAACTTGTGGACTATGGCAGGCACCCAGAGCATGATATCACAAGATTGGCACATTTCTAAAGGAGATTTGGCTCATTGATAGCACCACAGATTACAGTTTGTATGCAAACTGCTCCAAGAGTGTGTGATCATCCCAGTTCTTTATGTGGATGACCTAGTAGATTGCTACAAGTTTACCAGGAGGCACTTAAAAAGATGAAAGAAGACCTTTTCAGCAAGGCTGCAATGAAAGAACTTGGACAATTGAGCTATTCTCCTGGGATTGCAATCAAATTTGACATACCCCTGCAAAAAGCTGTACTGAATCAGTCTAAGAATTTCAGGGGCACTATTGTAGGCTTCAAAATGGAAAATCTCAAGCCTACAGCAACCTGAATGGGAATTTACTCAAGATTGAGCAAATTTTAACAAGTTTTGATTTAAAAATGCTCATATTTGCATCAAAACTTCCCCCATCAATCAATGATTGGTAGCCAGATGTCCTGTTTGTATATACATGTCCAGTCATTGCAATAGCAGTGGGAATAGTTGGTCAATATTTGAAAAATTATGGTTCAGATCATGTTATAGCAGTTAATTGGATTTTCTGATATCTGCATGGTATCAAAATATTGTATTGGAATACTCTGGAGCAGTGGAGGGGGAGTGTTTGAATGTTGAACTATTTGGCATCATTCAGCAGCCTGTTACAAGTCTTGGTATAAGAGTTGTAGAGGAATAGGGAGTTTAGCTAGTATTGTATTCACTAAAACTTGAACTGATTTTTATTGAGGTTCCAGCAGCTCCTTATATACATTTTGCCAGATCAATTGCTGACTAATTGTATTTCCTAATGTAGGTTGTGGCTGATGACTCATTTGATTGCATCAACATCACCCAATCAGATCCTACTTAATATATCTATTTCTGTCTGATAAGGATGTGCTGATTCATTTGCTGACTAATGCTACTGATTTCATATATAATACTGATATACTGATAACTTAAACATATACTAATTGATTTGACTAAAAACTGATCTAACTTAAACATTCAAGCGGCAGATCATAACATTCTCCCCTACTAAAGTTGAGAGGGTTCTCCTGAATCTCTTTTCTTGTGATACCAATATCTTGATGGTTCAGTATTACCAGCAAGTCTTGCAAGCTTGAGTCTGTCCCTATGCACTAAGTCTTCCCAGATATTGCCTTGTTTGTCCACCAGTTGGTAAGTTGCAAATGGACATTCTCTCATTATCTTGAATGGTCCTGTCCATTGTGGCTCAAACTTCTTCCAAGTGCTGTTTCTTAGCAATAAAAGTTCCCAACTGTCAATGCTTCTGGTGCTATGGTCTTATCAAATCTCTGCTTCATCTTTTCTGCACTTTGAGATACTTTGGTCTGTGTCTCTTGACGTCTTTGTTCCAGTTGCTGGTGTCTACTTGGCTGACTGAGGTCATCTTCTAAGGTGTCTGTAAGTTTTGGTTGTGTGAGATCTCCTGGAATCCTTGGTTCACATCCATAAACTAAGTAAAATGGTGATTGCTGGGTGGTGTTGTGTACTTTGACTCTGCATGCAAAGAGTGCTTGGTCTATATACTCATCTCATCTACTGACAACTCCATTTGCATACTTGGTCAGCATTTTCCAAATAATCCATTAAACCGCTCAGTGACTCCATTAGTTCTGGGGTGATATGCCAAGGTTTTCAAGTGTCTGATCTGCTGCATTTCCAGGTAAGCCCCTAATGTTTTTGCCATAATGTTTGCACCTCTATTGAATAAGATCTCCACAGGGCATCCAAACTTCATCAGGATCTCATGGTAAATGAAACTTGCAACTTCTTGTTCACTGGCTATTGGTACAGCTTTAGCAACTGGCCATTTAGTGGCATGGTCAATAGCTACTAGGATCCAACGGTTGCATTTCCTGGTAGTTGGCAGTCTTCCAATAAAGTCAATTCCCCATCTCTCAAATGGTCTTACAGGCTCCAAAGGGAAGAGTTTGGCAATTCTTTGTGGCTGGCATTGATTGATTTGGCAGTTTGAGCATGTCTTCACTAGCTTCTCAATATCTTGTTTCATTCTGGGCCACCATGCTCTGGCTTTCATAAGGCTATAGGTTCCTTCAATCCCAAGATGTCCATATCCATTGTGTAGCTTATGTATTAAATCCAGGCAAGCAACATAAGGACAATAGGCAATAGGGCTTCCATCAACAATTTGGTAGAGTGTTTCATCCTGTGCAACAAATTTGCCGGCTTCATCACAGAATATCTTCTTGATATCTTCATCAACCTCATTAGGAATGGCTTGGTCCTCCTAGTACTTTGGTAATAGGCTAGGCCAATTTGATTCATGCACCAAGTTGAGTTGTGCAACTTGATCTAATCTTGATAAGGCATCAGCAACCGTGTTGTTTTTTCCAGGACAGTAGACAATCTCCAGGTCAAATTGCTGAATGTATTCACTCCATCTTGTCATTCTTCTAGAGAGTACCTTCTGAGTAAATATATACTTGAGGGAGGCATGATAAGTCTTCACAGTGCATTTGACTCCTTCAATATAGCATCTCCATGTCTTCAAACAGTGTATTATAGCAAGCATCTCCTTCTCATGGACTGGATAGTTTTGTTCTGCTGAGTTCAGTTTCTTGGATTCAAAGGCAACAGGGTAGTCCTTTCCCTTGTGTTCCTGGCTCAGCACTCCACCAATTGCATAATCTGAAGCATCTGTGCACAGAGTGAACTCTTTTCTGAAATCTGGTATTGTTAAGCTTGGCACCTTAGCAAGTTCATTCTTGAGCGTCTAGAAGGCAGTCTCACAAGCTATGTCCCACTTGTAGGTATTGTCTTTCTTGAGGATATCAGTTAAAGGGGCTGCAATACTTGCAAAAGACTTGACAAATCTCCAATAATAGGAAACCATTCCAGGGAATTATCTGAGTTCTGATATGCTATGGGGCTGCTTCAAATTCTTGATTACTTCTACCTTCTTGGGGTCTAAAGTTACTCCTGTGCTAGTCACTATGTGTCCCAGATATTCTACATGTTCCTTGAAGAATTCACACTTGGGTAGCTTGCCGTAAAGCTTGTTCTCTCTTAGCTTCTTCAAGACCTTTTCAATGTGCACCAAGTGATCCTCTTCTGTCTTGCTGTATATCAGTATATCATCTAAGTAGATTATGACAAACTTGTCTAAGTACTCCTGGAGGACAGTCTGCATCAGGGTCATGAAAGTTGCAGGGGCATTGGTGAGGCCAAAACTCATGACTAAGTACTTGTAATGTCCATATCTGGTCCTGAATGCTGTCTTAGGGATGTCTTCTGGCTTCACCCTAATCTGGTTGTATCCTGACATGAGGTCAATCTTGCTAAAAATAGTGGCTCCATTAAGTTGGTCCGAAAGCTCTTCAATCCGAGGTATGGGGTACTTATTCTTGACGGTAACTGAGTTCAGGGCTCTGTAGTCAATGCACATCCTAAGTGTTCCATCCTTCTTTTTCACAAAAAGCACTGGTGCTCCCCAGGGTTACTTGCTGGGCCTGATATATCCTTGCTCCAATAGCTGATCAATTTGTCTCTTCATTTCCTCCAATTCCAAAGGACTCATTCTGTAAGGTGTCTTGCTCACTGGAGGGCTATCTCCTGTGTCAATGGCATGATCCACATCTTTGACTGGTGGTAGGCTTACAAGCTCATCTGGAAACACGTCCAAATATTTCTTCAAGAGAGTCTGGACCTGCTGGGGTGCTGGGGTAGCAGAATCCTCCTGTAATATAGCCATGAGGAACATCTTGGTACCTTTTCTAAGTGCTCTACAGAACTGGGTCTTGCTAAGTTCACTTGTCTCACACACACTGGAATTGACCAAGTTGAAATCCAGCCTGGCAGGTAATAGCTCATAGGTCTTGTTGTCTTTTTGGATCTGAGTAGCATGGGTTCTCCAGTTGATTGTTGGATCACAACAAAATAGCCAGGTTTTTCCAAGTACAAGGTCAAACTTGCAGTTCCCAAATATATAAGCCTGTAGGTCTTCTTCATAGTCATTGATCTTCATTCTTACTGGCTGGGTAATACGGTTGATTATGTGAGAGTTCCCATCAGCTGTGAAGACTGAAATTGATTTGGCAGGTTCTGAGTTGATTCCAGCTTTCAAGGCAAATTGCTCTGACATGTATTCATGCAATGCTCCTGAGTCAATCATGATCTTGGCAGGTACTCCATTGATTACTCCACTCAAGTATAATAGCTTTCCTGAGTTTGAGGTCATCTGGGATAGGTATTCTTCTGTCATGTGGAAGGTGAGTTCTGAGTCTTCTTCAAGTTCATCCTTCATGTTACTATGCTCCATGGCCTCAATACGGTTAAAGGTTCTTGATGGCTGGTGTCCATTTCTTCTCTGAGGGCAGTACTTTGCAATATGTCCTTGCTGGTGGCAATTGAAGCAAAGTCCTTTCTTCTTACATTCTTCCAAGGCAGGATTCTTCTGCATAGCATCTATTTCCATTGGTACTGCTTCTGACTGTCTTCTTTCATTATGATTGTAGCCTTTCTGATTAGTCACTGTAGGCTTCCCAACTCCAAACATAGCTGAGTCATAGTCAATGGCAATCTTGATGGCTTCTTCAATAGTCTGAGGTCTTTGGTAATTCACTTCCTTGCAAGTTGTTTCTTTCAACCCATCAATAAAGTATTCAACTTGATCCAATGGGTCCATTCTTTCAATTTGTCCAAGTAGACATCTGTACTCATAGATGTATTCTTGCACCATTCCTTTCTGTCTGAGTGTCTTTAACTTCCTTCTTAGTAGTGTCTGCTGGTGTGGAGGTTCAAAAGCATCCTGAATTTTGGACACAAACTCATCCCAGGTAGCAATTGTAGAGCATCCCATCATAGTGGCCAACCTGATCTTGTTGTGGTACCACTGTAAAGCTGCATCTGCCAGGTAAGAAGCTGCATAATGCAACTTGCTTTCTGGAGAAATTCCTTTAGCTTTAAAAGCTTCTTCAATCTGAAAGAGCCAAGTTCCCAGGTTTTCATTGACTCTGCCATGGTACCGGCTGACATTCACACTAAAGTTGTTCTTAACAGGGCTTTGCTGGTTCTGAGCCATGGTAGTCATTCCTTGTTGCTGTTGGCTGAGGATCTGGAGTAACTGTTGCTGTTGGGCCAGGATTTGCTGCATGGCATTCTTCCATTCTTGATTGTCTGACATCTTGAGGGTGGTTTCTTCTTTCTTCAGGAGGGAGGTTTCTGGTTATTGCTGCTACCAATGTTACAAGTCTTGGTATAAGAGTTGTAGAGGAATAGGGAGTTTAGCTAGTATTGTATTCACTAAAACTTGAACTGATTTTTATTGAGGTTCCAGCAGCTCCTTATATACATTTTGCCAGATCAATTGCTGACTAATTGTATTTCCTAATGTAGGTTGTGGCTGATGACTCATTTGATTGCATCTTCATTGCCCAATCAGATCCTACTTAATATATCTATTTCTGTCTGATAAGGATCTGCTGATTCATTTGCTGACTAATGCTACTGATTTCATATATAATACTGATATACTGATAACTTAAACATATACTAACTGATTTGACTAAAAACTGATCTAACTTAAACATTCAAGCGGCAGATCATAACAAGCCAAAGCTTACTCAACAATTCTGAACTAGTCTTAGTCACTGTATGGGACATTTATAGCCCTAACTTTACCACTTACTTTAAGATCTAGGATCTTATGATTATTCCACTATATTCAATATCAAATTAGCACTTTAACCAAACATCATTTAATAGCCCTGAAGCTGTCACAGTATGCTCCTGAATGTTGAAAACTCTCCTGACTAAGTGTTAAAGTGGCATTACTACCACAGAGGTACAAGTTATAAGCTTGGATAATAATAAGCAATTGTTCCTTAATTAACATTATTGGCTAATAAGTTCCTTGTAACCCAATATCTCTTAAATGGCATATGGCTCAAGGAAGCTTGCAAAGTACTGCTCAACTGCTTGTTTGACTCAACAGGCTACTGCTCTTTATACTTCACAGCAAAATGGAATAGCAGAAAAAAAACAAACTAATAGTAGAGATGGCAAGATCTAAGCTACACTAAAACAATTGGACTACAAATTTAGGACCAAACTTGTTGGAACACTGCTCTGCATTGAAAGTAGATACCCAACAACAGCACTATATAAATTCACATTCTTTGAGGCATATAGAGGCAAATATTCAAACCTTCAGCACGTGAGGATCTTCAGTAGTGATGTTTTCTATCACATCCCTGAAAAAAAGCTCTTTGAGATGGAAGCAGAAAGTGGAAAAGGATCCTTCCTTTGCAATTGTAAAGTTACCAAAGGGTAGAGTGTGTATCATGGCAAGGTTCAGAAGCTGACTAAGAGCAGGGATATCAAAAAGCCATTCAGGTCATTTGCCAGCTGCCTGATGATGCTATCACCACCAAAGAAAAGAGACATACCTAATTTACTAGTTATTAAAGAAAATGCTGCAATTTAAGAAGAATCTTTGGTATCTGGCAGGATTTGGTACATATCTTCTTCATTAGTGCTGATTGCAATGTTACAAGTCTTGGTATAAGAGTTGTAGTGGAATAGGGAGTTTAGCTAGTATTGTATTCACTAAAACTTGAACTGATTTTTATTGAGGTTCCAGCAGCTTCTTATATACATTTTGCCAAATCAATTGCTGACTAATTGTATTTCCTAATGTAGGTTGTGGCTGATGACTCATTTGATTGCATCAACATCACCCAATCAGATCCTACTTAATATATCTATTTCTGTCTGATAAGGATGTGCTGATTCATTTGCTGACTAATGCTACTGATTTCATAGATAATACTGATATACTGATAACTTAAACATATACTAATTGATTTTTACTAAAAACTGATCTAACTTAAACATTCAAGCGGCAGATCATAACAGCATCATCAGGCAGCTGGCCAATGATTTCTGTGGCTTTCTGATCTGAATTCTCCTCAAATACAATGTCCCTGCACTTGATCAGCTTCTGAATTTTGCCATCATACACTCTATACCCTTGAGTATCTTCACACTACCCAAGAAAGATCCCTTTGCTACTCTTTGGCTTCAACTTTGAGCTTTTTTTGTGAGGGATGTGATAAAAAACATCACTGCCAAAGATCTTGAGGTGCTGGAGATCTGATTTTTTGCCTGTATATGCTTCAAAGGGTGTAGAATCAATTAGTGCTGTTGTTGGGCATCTTTTATGATGTATACAGTGGTAGCAACAGATTCAGCCCAAAAATTGTAGTCCATTCCCTTATCATGTAGCATAGATCTTCCCATCTCTACAATTGTTGTATTTGCATGTTCTGCTACTACATGTTGCTCTGGAGTATGAAAAACTGTTGTCTGTTGTAGTATATCAGTAGACCAGCAGTATTTTGCAAACTCCTTTGACCAGTATTCTCCTCCATTGTCACTTTGTAGTACCTTCAATTTACACCCAGTTTGAGTTTCTGCCATATTCTTGAAGTGCCTAAACGTCTCTAAAGCTTCATCCTTTATTTTGAGGAGGTACACCCCTGTATAGCTTGTTATGTCATCAATAAACGTCATAAAGTATCTCTTGGCTCCAAAGGACAGTGTTCTCATGGGGTCACATATGTCTGTGTGTACAATAGCCAATATTTTGGTGGTATTGATGCCTTCTGAGCTCTTGAAGCATTGCCTAGCTTGTTTGCCATATGAACATCCCTTACAAACATTCAATTTGATTGGAATTGGGTATTTTAGGCCCAAAAGAAGCTGATTTTTTGCCAATTGGCTCATTTTCTGTTCCCCTACATGTCCTAGCCTCCTATGCCATGTTGCCCAGTTGGTTTCATCAGTTACAGCAATGTTGACTTACTCAGGTACAATGATCTTGCATTCTAACTTGTATATATTGTGATCTCTGATTCCCAAAGTTGATTTTTGTCCATTCCCACCCAACATTGCGCGGCTCATCTTAGTAAAACAGATTTCAGTCCCTGAGCAGTTGCCTTACTGACTGAGAGTAGGTTCTTAGCTATTCCAGGTACATAGAGTACGTCAGTGAGTCTTGCTGTTGTTGCCCCTGAGGTATTGCTCATATTTAGTTGTATAGACCCACTTTCAGTAGCTTCCAGAGCAGAGTTATCTCCCAGATAAACCTTTCTTGCTGGAATAGTCTTTAAGTTGCTGAGCCACTCCTTTATACCACAAATATGCTGTGAGGCCCCAGAGTCAATGTACCATTAATTACTTTGGTTATTTGCACTCTCTTGTATGGTTACAAATAACTGTTCATCAGTAGTTATATGGTTTGCCTGCTCTAGTTTTTGTTTCTTGTCTGCTTGTTTCTTCTTACATTCTCTTGCCCAGTGTCCTAGCTTTTTACAATAGTTGCAGCAACCAGGTTTTCTTTGGTTTTGTTGCTTTCCCTTCTTTTCTGTGTGCCTTTCTGAGCTGAATAAAGCATTATCTTCAATTTTCTCTGCTTGATCATTATGTCTGAGTCAAATTGTCTTCTCTGCTTTCAAAAAAAAGTATAAGTGGCTCATACCTCTCTGCTAGGCTGCAAAGCAGACAGAGTATCTTTTCTTCATCATCTATACCAGCATTAATACTGTAAAGTTCTTCTGCAAGTGTCTCCATTTTGGTAATGAGTTGTAGCATGTCATCATCTGGCTGCTTCCTCAAGTTGAAGAACTTTTGTTTTAAATAAAGCTTGCTTGATACTCACTTTGCTCTAAAGATCTTCTCTACGGATTCCCATGCTGCTTTGGCAGTATTTGAGTCATGGATTTGTCCAATGAAGGAATCTTGCACATTGATACATATGGCATTAAAGACCTTTAACTCCTTCTCTTGAAACTTCTCCACTTCTTCTGCTGTTCCTTTGGGCTCAACATCTTCTCCTGCTTGTATTTTCCAAAGCTTTATTTCCTCAAGGTGGATCTGCATCTTGATTCTCCAAAGTCTGTAGTTCTTTCCATGAAACCTCTCCTTTACAGGGAAGATGTTTGTGTTGTTCTGTTTACTGGTAGAAGTCATCTTTAGAATAGATTAAGGCAATTGGGGCTCATAACCTGTTACAATTTAACAAGTGATATTCATTTAAGGAACTTATCAAGAAATAGTTATAATAGCTGAACTGTTGTTTATTGTAAATAAGCTCAGTATTTATACTTTTGTAGAAGTAATACAGCTGTAACACTAAGTAAGGAGGGCTTCTCCATAATCAGGAGCATTCTGTAACAGTTTCAGGGTCAGTATATAATAGCTAGCATTAGTGCTAATTTGATCCTGACTATAGGGGAATAATCACAAGATCATAGATCTGGAGAAAGTGGCAAAGTTAGAACTGTAAATTAGTCCCATAGTGGCCAAGACTAGTCCAGAATTCTTAAGTAAGTTTTTAGCAATAGAATGATACCAAATAGTCCAATATTTCAACAAATTCTACCACCTCCAGATCATAGCAGATTATCCCAGCTAGAAGATCTACCCCAATAGGAAATACTCTTGGATTCTTGTGGCAGATATTCAATGATCATAAAGAAGCTTATCTGGCCATATATGTGAGAATTCAGAATCTGGAACATGCAATGCAGAGTCCAGATGCCACTATGTGGCAACAAGGCATGTAGGAGCAGTATCAATTGCTTATCAAGGCAAAAATTGGGAACTGACAGATTTGCCAAATGGGAGAAAGCCAATAGTATGTAGATGGGACTAAAAGATCAAGATAACTTCAAATGGTACTCTTGGTATGCAAAAGGCTACATTGGTAGATAAAGGCTATTGCCAGATCCAGGGACTAAACCATAAGGAAACATTTGCTCTGGTTGCTAGGTTTAATTCTATTTAATCAGTCTTAGCCCCAGCAGCTGTACACTGTATAGATTTACACCAAATGGATGTCAAAACAGCCTTTCTAATTGGAGATCAGCAGCAAACTATATACATGGAGCAACCAGAAAGCTTACAGCATAATCCCGGATGTTGCAAAACCCTCCTTACTTAATGTCACATCTGTATTACTTCTACAATGGTATAAATACTAACTGCTTTGAGAATAAACAACAGTTCAATTGTTATTACCATTTATTGATAGTTTCCTTATATCCTAATCATTTCTTAAATTGCAGCATAGGAATAGTCAGCAGGTGAATCAGCAGTATTTTATCAGCCAAAATAGATATATTAAGTAAGAACATGTTTGATGATGATGATTCAATCATATGAGCCATCAGCAACAACCTACATTAAGAAATATAAGCTGTCAATAAATGATCTTTCAGTTGTATATCAGCAGCTGCTGGAACCTCAATAAAGATCAATTCAAGTTTTAGTGAAACAATACTAGCAAAATTCCCTAGTTATCTACAAATCTTATATAATGACTTGTAATGTTGGTGGCAGCATTAACCAGTAACCTCCCTCACAAAGAAAAGATAAGCCTCCCTTCAGAAGTCTGAAAATCAATTATGGAAGAATTCTGTGCAGCAGATTCTGGCCCAACAGCAATAGTTACACCAGATCCTCAGCCAGTAGCAACAAGGAATGACTACCATGGTCCAGAACTGGCAAAGCCCTGTCAAGAGCAATTTTGGTATGAAGGTCAACACTACCATGGTAGAGTCAATAAGATGAAAGATAACAATTGGAAGCAGCGCCAATGGATATAGATTCTATGCAAGAGAAACCCAGCATTCAAGGAATGCAACAAGAGAGGGCTTTGTTTCAATTACCACCAAAATGTGCACATCTCAAGGTACTGCCCTCAGAGAAGAAATAAGCACCAGTCATCAAGAACCTTCAGCCATATTAGAGCCCAAGAATATTGTGATTTTGCAGATGAGCTTGAAGAAGGCTCAGAACTCCCCTTCTATACAACAGAAGAATAATTGGAGCACCCATGCCACTCAGATCTAAAAGGACAACCATATCTATCAACTACTACCTGCAGACTAGACTGCAACTTGATCAATACCAGTTTGCTGACTACAAGTGAACTTGGTAAGACACATTTCTATAAAGCACTTAGGAAAGGTACCCAGATGTTTCTCATGGCAGCATTGTAGGTTGATTCCTCTACCCTAAAGGAATTCTCAGATGTATTTCCAGAAGAGCTTGTAGCCCTACCACCAACTAGCAATGTGGATCATGCCATTGCAACATAAGATAGGCCCAAATGAGCAAGTTACCTTCCAGGATTAGTTTATCAGAGTTGGAATGGATGAAGAGACCAGTAGATCAGCTGTTGCAGCAAGAATAAAGCAGGCCTAGCAAGTCACCTGGGGGGCACCAGTGCTTCTTGTGAAAAAGAAGGACAGAATACCTTGGCTGTGCATTGATTACAGAGCCATTTACTCTACTTATGTGAAGAACAAGCATCCGATACATTTTATTGATGAGATTTTGGACCAACTCAATGGAGCCACTATGTTCAGCAATATAGACCTCATGTCAGGATATAACCAGATTAGAGTGAAACCATAAGATTTCATCATGACAGCATTCAGGAACAGATATGGGCATCATAAGTATTAAGTCAAGAGTTTTGGTCTCACCAATGCCCCTGCAACATTCATGACATTGATGCAAAATATATACCAGGAGTACTTGGACATGTTTAAGGTAGCTTACCTAGATGACATATTGATGTACAACAAGACAGAAGAGGACCACTTTGTGCCCATTGAAAAGGTCTTAAAGAATCTAAGAGAGAACAAGCTCTATAGCAAGCTAGCAAAGTGTGAGTTCTTCAAGGAATATGTTTAATATCTGGCACATATAGTGACTAGCACAGGAGTGACCTTAAACCCCAAGAAAGTGGAAGCAAAAAATATCCAAAGCAGCACCATAGCATTGCAGAACTCAGATCATTTCTTACAATGGTTTTGCACTACTGGAAGGTTGTCATATCTATTGCAAGTATTGCAGCCCCTTTGGCTGGTATCCTGACAAAAGACAACACATTGAAGTGGGACATAGTCTGTGAGACTACCTCTCAGATACTCAAGAAAGAACCTGCCAAGCTGCTTAGCTTAAGAATTTCTGACCTCAGTACAGAGTTTACTCTTTACTCAGATGGCTAAGATTATGCAGTTAGCAGAGTGCTGAGCCAAGAACATGATGGAAGGGAATACCCACTTGCTTTTGATTGATGGAAAATGAACTCAGCAGAGCAAAACTATCCAGCGCATGAGGAGAAGATGCTTGCCATAATACACTGCTCAACAGCTTTGGGATGCTACATTGAGGAGTCAAGTGCACTGCAAAAACTGATCATGCCTCACTTAAGTATATATCTACTCAGAAGGTACTATCTAGAGGAATGACAAGATGGAGTGAATATATTTATCAACTTGACCTGGCAATTGTCTACTCTAGGGAAAATAACATGCTTGCTGAGGCCTTATCCAGAATAGAACAAGTTGCACAATTCAGCTTGATGCATGAATTGGATTGGCCCAGCCTATTACCAAAGCGCTTGGAGGACTTAGTTATTCCTAATTAGTTGGATAAAGATATCAAGAAGATTATTAAGGGCCAAGCCAGCAAATTTGCACTCCAGGATGAAACACCCTTCCAGATTGTTGAATGAAGCCTCATTGCCTATTGCCCCTATGTTGCTTGCCTGGATTCAATGCACAAGCTATGCAATGAATATGGACATGTTGCTATTGAAGGAACCTATAGCCTTGTAAAAGTAGGAGCATGGTGGCCAAGAATGACGCAGCTACTGAGATCTAGTGAAAACATGTACAAGTTACAAAATTAAACAAGGTTATCATTAGAAAATTGCCAAAATCTTTCCCTCAGAGCCTGTACAACCGTTTGAGCAATGCAGAACTGGCTTCAAAGGAAGAGTGCTCACTAATAGGAAGTGCAATTGGAGGATTTTAGGAACAATTGACCACGCCACCAATTGGCTGGTGGCTGGAGCTGTACCAGTAGTCAATGAGCAAGAAGTTGCAAGTTTCATCAATCATGATATCCTGATAAAGCTTGGATGCCCTGTGGGAATTTTATTGGACAGAGGAGCAGAATTTATGGCAAAAACACTGGAAGCCTACCAGGAAATGCAGTCAATCAAACATCTATCAACTTTTGTATTTCACCCTAGAACTAATGGAGTCACTGAGTGGCTCAATGCATATGTTACAAGTCTTGGTATAAGAGTTGTAGAGGAATAGGGAGTTTAGCTAGTATTGTATTCACTAAAACTTGAACTGATTTTTATTGAGGTTCCAGCAGCTCCTTATATACATTTTGCCAGATCAATTGCTGACTAATTGTATTTCCTAATGTAGGTTGTGGCTGATGACTCATTTGATTGCATCATCATCACCCAATAAGATCCTACTTAATATATCTTTTTCTGTCTGATAAGGATCTGCTGATTCATTTGCTGACTAATGCTACTGATTTCATAGATAATACTGATATACTGATAACCTAAACATATACTAATTGATTTGACTAAAAACTGATCTAACTTAAACATTCAAGCGGCAGATCATAACATTCTCCCCTACTAAAGTTGAGAGAGTTCTCCTGAATCTCTTTTCTTGTGATACCAATATCTTGATGGTTCAGTATTATCAGCAAGTCTTGCAAGCTTGAGTCTGTCCCTATGCACTAAGTCTTCCCGGATATTACCTTGCTTGTCCACCAGTTGGTAAGTTGCAAATGGACATTCTCTGATGATCTTGAATGGTCCTGTCCATTGTGGCTCAAACTTCTTCCGAGTGTTGTTTCTTAGCAATACAAAGTTCCCAACTGTCAATGCTTCTGGTGCTATAGTCTTATCAAATCTCTGCTTCATCTTTTCTGCACTTTGAGATACTTTGGTCTGTGCCTCTTGACGTCTTTGTTCCAGTTGCTGGTGTCTACTTGGCTGACTAAGTTCATCTTCTAAGGCATCTGTAAGCTTGGGTTGTGTGAGATCTCCTGGAATCCTAGGTTCACATCCATAAACTAAGTAAAATGGTGATTGCTGGGTGGTGTTGTGTACTCTGACTCTGCATGCAAAGAGTGCTTGGTCTATATACTCATCCCATCTACTGACAACTCCATTTGCATACTTAGTCAGCATTTTTCCAAATAATCCATTAAACCGCTCAGTGACTCCATTAGTTCTGGGGTGATATGCCGAGGTTTTCAAGTGTCTGATCTGCTGCATTTCCAGGTAAGCCTCTAATGTCTTTGCCATAAAGTTTGCACCTCTATCGGATAAGATCTCCACAGGGCATCCAAACTTCATCAGGATCTCATGGTAAATGAAACTTGCAACTTCTTGTTCACTGGCTATTGGTACGGCTTTAGCAACTGGCCATTTAGTGGCATGGTCAATAGCTACTAGGATCCAACGGTTACATTTCCTGGTAGTTGGCAGTCTTCCAATAAAGTCAATTCCCCATCTCTCAAATGGTCTTACAGGCTCCAAAGGGAAGAGTTCGGCAATTCTTTGTGGCTGGCCTTGATTGATTTGGCAGTTTGGGCATGTTTTTACTAGCTTCTCAATGTCTTGTTTCATTCTGGGCCACCATGCTCTGGCTTTTACAAGGCTATAGGTTCCTTCAATCCCAAGATGTCCATATCCATTGTGTAGCTTATGTATTAAATCCAGGCGAGCAACATAAGGACAATAGGCAATAGGGCTTCCATCAACAATTCGGTAGAGTGTTTCATCCTGTACAACAAATTTGCTGGCTTCATCCCGGATTATCTTCTTGATATCTTCATCCACCTCATTAGGAATGGCTTGGTCCTCCAAGTACTTTGGTAATAGGCTAGGCCAATCTGATTCATGCACCAAGTTGAGTTGTGCAACTTGATCTAATCTTGATAAGGCATCAGCAACCGTGTTGTTTTTTCCAGGGCAGTAGACAATCTCCAGGTCAAATTGCTGAATGTATTCACTCCATCTTGTCATTCTTCTAGAGAGTACCTTCTGAGTAAATATATACTTGAGGGAGGCATGATCAGTCTTCACAGTGCATTTGACTCCTTCAATATAGCATCTCCATGTCTTCAAACAGTGTATTATAGCAAGCATCTCCTTCTCATGGACTGGATAGTTTTGTTCTGCTGAGTTCAGTTTCTTGGATTCAAAGGCAACAGGGTAGTCCTTTCCCTCGTGTTCTTGGCTCAGCACTCCACCAATTGCATAATCTGAAGCATCTGTGCATAGAGTGAACTCTTTTCTGAAGTCTGGTATTCTTAAGCTTGGTAACTTAGCAAGTTCATTCTTTAGCGTCTGGAAGGCAGTCTCACAAGCTATGTCCCACTTGTAGGTATTCTCTTTCTTGAGGATATCAGTTAAAGGGGCTGCAATACTTGCAAATGACTTGACAAATCTCCGATAATAGGAAACCATTCCAAGGAAGGATCTGAGTTCTGATATGCTATGGGGCTGCTTCAAATTCTTGATTACTTCCACCTTCTTGGGGTCTAAGGTTACTCCTGTGCTAGTCACTATGTGTCCCAGATATTCTACGTGTTCCTTGAAGAATTCACACTTGGCTAGCTTGCCGTATAGCTTGTTCTCTCTTAGTTTCTTCAAGACCTTTTCAATGTGCACCATGTGATCCTTTTCTGTCTTGCTGTATATCAATATGTCATCCAGGTAGATTATCACAAACTTGTCTAAGTACTCCTGAAAGACAGTCTGCATCAGCGTCATGAATGTTGCAGGGGCATTAGTGAGGCCAAAACTCATGACTAAGTACTCGTAATGTCCATATCTGGTCCTGAATGCTGTCTTAGGGATATCTTCTGGTTTCACCCTAATCTGGTTGTATCCTGACATGAGGTCGATCTTGCTGAAAATAGTGGCTCCATTAAGTTGGTCCAAAAGCTCATCAATCCGAGGTATGGGGTACTTATTCTTGACGGTAACTGAGTTCAGGGCTCTGTAGTCAATGCACATCCTAAGTGTTCCATCCTTCTTTTTCACAAAAAGCACTGGTGCTCCCCAAGGTGACTTGCTGGCCTGATGTATCCTTGCTCCAATAGCTGATCAATTTGTTTCTTCATTTCCTCCAATTCCAATGGACTCATTCTGTAAGGTGTCTTGCTCACTGGAGGGCTATCTCCTGTGTCAATGGCATGATCCACGTCTCTGACTGGTGGTAGGCTTACAAGCTC
>MCFE01000677.1:0-47045 GCA_002104905.1 Basidiobolus meristosporus CBS 931.73
ACAAACGAGTGTATACACGATATATAAGAGGTGGCATCAAGATCGAAATATTCCACAGTACTAACTCCTAAAAACCCTGACAGGGCTAGACCGTTCTGCAAGACGACTTGAAGGATTTCAATCGTATCAAACCAGATAATCTAGTCAACGTTCGTCAGAAGCAGTGAGATTGCTAACATAACAAGTTTAATGGCTAAGGGATGCTCAGCGTGGTTGCGAGAGAAATCCGAGTACACCCAAAGCTCCTTGATATTCCTGCCACAATTAGCGAAATATTTACCCGAAGAATGTGAGAACCAGTTATTAAAGCAAGTAGCTAAACTCTATCATCCGACTTGATTGGCTTGGTACTAATGTCCATTCAGCCAAACCAAGTGCTAGCGGAGACGATATGCCCACTCTCATGATGGCTTCAACATGCAGGGTGCCTTATAAAGACTAACTATTCAGCCATCACTTTCCTATCATTTTCCAAAAGCATTATGAATTTCTTCACAAACACTATACTTGCATACAAAAAGATACGTAATACTACTCAGAACTACGTCGAAGTGAAGCCCTCGACTGAAATCACTTGCCCGTTTGAAGATCAGGGTGATTCACCGGACTCAGTGAGCCAGGAAAAAACCATACTTGACATACTAGGGGAGGAACGGGTGGAGAGGATTGTTGAGAGGTTCTATCATTATAACCTTACTGATAAGAATACCAAGGCTTTTTTCCAGGGAATCAATGTGGAGCGTTTACAGAGAATGCAAACCAGGTTTCTTGTCCATTTGTTAGGGGGGAAGGCCATCAATACACGTAAGATGAGAGCCGCGCATAAGCGTTTACTGGACCTTAACGATCGACACTTTGATGCGGTTTTGAACAACCTGAGGAAGGCCGTGTGGGATATGGGTATAAACCGGGAACTAACCAAGAAAATAATGGCTGCTGCAGAGACTACCCGAGACGATGTTCTTGGTAGGACACCGTTACCCAAACGGCAACCCTGCGATGACCCTGATTTCGACTAGCCAGAGTTAAATGGCTCACTTTGGCACTGGTGCTGTCATGAATAGAGCTTCCATACGATCCACAAATCGCCCTTTAGCTATTCCATCTAACTGCTTCGATACGTTGTATGTTCTCGATCGATCCTCATTATTAGTCTACGTAGGCATCCTAGTAACCACCGCATCCTGTATACCATTTTGACACTCGACACGCTTTTATCTGATTGTTTGGCACCAAATAGTGGACAACCATTGATTGGAGTAAATAGTAATATGTTCTTGCTTAATACTTGAATCAAAGTATTCTGACGTTGGGGGAATGCTGATTGACACTGCTATGGGCGAGGGATGATTCTGTGCCACGTACCTCCACCTTGCTAGAGGTGGGTATACTTCTCACACTTTACTCTATTTGATCGTACAGTGTAGGGGTGAGTGATACACCTTATCGAAGAGTCTAACTAAATTTGGCAAACACACTTCCTACATCTCGAACGTGATTCTGAAGCCATGTAAATGATGGTTGCGTGATTGGAGAGCTAGTCCATCCCCAGCGGTTCGTTTTGCCAGCCAGCGAGGGAGCAGCAGAGAGCGCCCATCAGTTCAACTAGTCGTTTATTGAAGTTGAGTATTTCTAACGAATCCATTCTATGTGGACGGAGGGAAACAATCTTAACAACCAGCGATCAAGGCAACGTCCGAAGGGCATCAGCCACCATCGGCAAATGATCATTCTCAAGAAAATCTATCTACAAAATTGAAAGATTAAACTAACGTACACTCGGTGATAAGTCGGCCAAGGTCCATGATGAAAATTAATTGACCACTTCAAAAAATAAGGCGTGGGGAAAGGCAGGTTTGAGCGCCAAAACAAAATTACTCAAAATCTTGTGTTCTTTAGGCTAGGCGTGATGATTCCGGCACTTCGGTGCGCATCGAGATCAAGCATCTCGTTGCCGTTTTGCAACAGGCGAACAGCATTCACCTTCTCCCGAGTTGTATAGAAAATCGGAGGAGGAGTTGGTCGATGTGGTGCCTGGGTTCGTTGAGGAATGCAGCCATGCATCCTCCTCAAGCAACCACTTGAAATCAAACCCAGTTGTGTCTGGCATGGTGACTGGTGATAGAGGAGTATACTCCTCCCCAATGATCCCGGAAAACCCATTAACTGACAGGCTTTCTGTACCAAATCCCTTTCTCTGGGGCCTGGGCAGAGGGGAGTTGTTGATGGGGCCACCACCTTCGTAGCCCGGATAGTGCGGGGTGGATTTGCTCAGTGTGGGGATAGGAAAATAAGGATTCATGAGATTGAGATGTGAAGTAGAGGGGATGAAGTACGGCTTCATGGCTGAGTTGCCCAGGTGATCTAACATCTCATCACAGTTCTGTCTCTTCAACGGGGACCCCTCAGTGGCAGCAGTATCGATCTCTGAGGAGGGAGAATGCTTCCGTTTGCTCTTACTACGGTTGGGGCTGTATTTGTAGTCGGGGTACTTTTGCTGGTGGTCAAGCTTGATCTTTTCAGCCATCCACTGATACTTCCGCTTCTCTTCTACCGAGATATTCTTCCACATTTTCCCAATTATCCGAGATACTTCCATGTTGGTGATACCAGCGTTGGAGGCGAAGATCTCCGACTGCTTGTCACGGCGAAATAGGAAGAAGCAGTTGGCAGGCCGTGGGATTTTCGCCTTCTTTGGTTCAGAAGAGGCCTCTTCGGTTTCTTGTTGTTCGGAATGGACAGAAGTGGAATCGAAATTGCCATCTGGCCCAGGAGACACAAATTGTCGGATAGGTGGAGGGCTCATCATGCTTGGATAGAATGGGTCGTGGGGATGGCTCGGCTGTTGGTAATAAATCTCCTGTGCTTGATATGGGTTTTGGTACATAGCGTAAGGGACATTCTCAGGCAATGAGGGATGGTAGGAGTGGGGCTGAGACTGGGACTGTGCTGTGTGGTTCCGAGACGAGGGATGAATCATATTTTGGGGGGAGTAGTCATCGACTGTGTATAATTGTTGAGTCTTCATGGGCTGTCTATGCTATGATAGGAGAGGGGCTCGGATATGTATATCTATATATACGGATTTTGATGGAGCGCAATTCAGGTGAGGATGTGTGCACTCGAGGTAGGCCTGGCTTAGCTTTTATAAAATCTCCCCTTGTGGTGTCCGATCGGAGAATTGATCCCAGCAATTCTTACTGATGAATTCTCGTGGTTGTAGACAGATCTCTACACTAAGACGTGGCAGCATACCTTCGGAAAAGTTATTGTCGAGCGCTCTTTACTTCCTGCCTGGAATTCAGTTTAATCCCCGATGCTGTAGGTCGCGTAGACTGGCCAGGCCTGCCTGCATCGGATTTGCGAGTATTCTTGGCTGGGATTTGGCGCGCTGGCTCGTCCAATGAACGGGTGCAGAAATCATGGTGGTTGCGAGCAATTTAGCGGAACAAGGGATTCTAGAGGCGATCGGACAGATCAGAACTCCGACTGTGCTTACCCAGTTCAAATTCACAACCATACATGATTGTTTGTTCACAATGGCAGGCCTGTGGTTAAATGGGTGATTAAGTTAACCGGCTGGCCACGCTCGTGGGCATTTAGTTTAATTCTTAACCCACCACTTCGAACACCCTTTGCTGAGGCTTCGCCACAGCAACACGGCTCAATTCTGGCCCTGGCAGTAGTGCACCCGCCCGCTAAACATCCAAAATATTCGGCTCGGATAAATCCTACACAAGGATATTTACCCACGTTGTTCTTCATCCCGACACTATTGATTACTCAAGCGTATGATGCCACCACGTTTAGGGCGGCCGTCAGTCGACGAGGTTGACTCGGCATCTTTGAAACCTATTACGTATCTCGTCTCGAATTCAATGTGCGGGTGGTACCACTCAATTGAGATCCGAAATCACCAGCGTCACCCTATCACCACATACTTTTGTAGCCGGACATACTGAGCAGGCCAAAATTGGGGTTCGGTTGGACACAGATATGCGAGATTCTAATGACAGGCATTGTGGGTCATTCAACTCCATCAAGTGCCAGCATGGAACTCATGCAGCCGCCAGAGGCTGGCTTGCGGTTGCTAAGGATCATTTGTGGGCTCATCAGCAGCGTTATGTGAGGCTAGCCATCTCATCATCAGCAGCTCTTGATCACTACCTGAAATGACATGTAGACATGTGCAATGGATCTAGCTATGGAAATTCCCCCGGCGCGTGAGTAGGTATCCGCGGATTCCGCTCAATAGCAATCTCAATTTGAAACTGTCCCGCTTGACAGATGGAGTTAGTGGTAGCGTACCTCTCGATGTCGCCTAAAAACAAGTTTCACCCGGATTTAGAGTCAGGTTTACACAAGCGGTCCTTTCAAAAGAGCCTATCAAGTGATGATATGAAAAATCATCGTTTGATGCAATATTGTATTTGGCATATAGCATAGAACGAATAAGAGCTTGTGACAGCTTTCTGGCCCAATCTCCTATTTCTGTAGAATACAGGTTATTGTATTGCCATATTATTCTAGCCTCCAGGCAATTCTGAGCGGCACGTAGGATATAAATATCTTCGCCGGTAGAATCCTCTCCCCTGCTTACTACTTCGCAAGCTTTCCTGTCTCCTCTCTGTAACGTTTCTTTTTCAGAATGTCTATTCAAAAGATCAATGGAGGTACCGTTGTCGAGTTGGATGGTGACGAGATGACCAGGTACGAATCCGTATTTCTATGTTGTTGCGTTGACCTAGCAGCTAATTCTTTCTTCAGAGTCATTTGGGCTATGATCAGGGAAAAGGTAAGGGTGCTTTATTGAGGGACCGGGTCGGTGGAATTCTAACTAACTGGGGAATGCAGCTCATCCTTCCGTTCCTTGAACTTGACATTAAGTATTATGATTTGGGCATGGAAAACCGTGATGCCACCGACGATAAAGGTAAAGCTTATCAAGTCAACACTAACATGGAGCTCCTTCTCACCAGTTGTTTGATAGTTACTGTCGAAGCTGCTGAGGCCATTTCCAAGTACAACGTTGGTATCAAGTGCGCCACCATTACTCCCGATGAGGCTAGAGTCGAAGGTTTGAATAATGAACTTTGATGCATGTCATATTGAATAGCCAATACTCACGATAAGCAGAATTCAAGTTGAAGAAGATGTGGCTCTCCCCTAACGGTAAGCTTTTGCGACCACCCTTCTAAGGTATTGCTTCCTGAATTTCGCCCCATTTCTAGGCACCCTTAGAAACATTTTGGGAGGAACCGTTTTCCGCGAACCCATCTTGTGCCAAAATATCCCTAGATTGGTTGGAGGTAGGAAAAGTCCGGTGATTCTTGGCGCCTGACCCAATCTCAACTCTGGCTACTGTAGGATGGAAGAAGCCTATCTCCATTGGTCGTCATGCTTTCGGCGATCAATACAAGGCAACCGACGCGGTCTTCAAGGGCAACGGAAAGCTTGAAATGATCTTTACTCCAGAAGACGGCAGCCCTGCTCAGACCTTCGAAGTTTTCCAATACAAGGAAGGCGGTGGTGTTGCTCTTTCTATATACAACACCGACAAGGTAATTTGGCTTCCAGAAACCTAAATCGAATATCGGTTCTCATGTATCCAATGTAGTCCATTACCGAATTCGCCCATAGCTGCTTCGTTTATGCTTACGACAAGAAATGGCCTTTGTATTTAAGCACCAAGAACACCATTTTGAAGGCTTACGATGGCAGATTTAAGGACATTTTCGCCGAGATCTACGAGAGGTATTGGGGGGTTCGGTTGCGATTGTGATCGAGTAAGGATCTAACCAAAATCCAACAGAGAATGGAAATCCAAATATGAAGCCGCTGGTATTTGGTACGAACATCGTTTGATCGATGACATGGTCGCCTACTGTCTCAAAGCAGGTACGGTATCGGGTCCGATATTGTTAGTATAATTGGCAATGAACTAAGCATAAGCTTCCATTTCCATGTGTAGAGGGCGGCTACGTCTGGGCCTGTAAAAACTATGATGGGGATGTACAATCTGATATGGTTGCTCAAGGTAGGGACTTGACTATGCTCCAATACAAGGATCTTGCTGCTAACACCCCCCCCCCTCACGTATCAGGCTTCGGCTCCCTTGGTTTGATGACCTCTGTTTTGGTTTGCCCCGATGGCAAGACTGTTGAGGCTGAAGCGGTAAGCTATCCTGATCATTCACCATGTTAATGGTCACTAAATTCTTGTTGAAAGGCCCACGGCACTGTCACCCGCCACTACAGACAACATCAAGCTGGTCAGGAGACTAGCACCAACCCTATTGCCTCCATCTTCGCCTGGACCAGAGGTTTGGGTAAGTGGAAAACGACAAGTCAAATAGGCCCCGGGCCCTAACAAATCTCTACTTCTCTATAGCCCACCGTGCCAAGTTGGACGACAACAAGCCTTTGGCTGCATTTGCCGACACCTTGGAGCAGGTTTGCGTCGAGACCATCGAATCTGGTTTCATGACCAAGGATCTTGCCATCTGTATTGCTGGTACCATGAAGGTGGACCGCAGCACTTACTTGAACACCCACGAATTCATGGACAAGCTCGCCGAGAACCTAACCGCCAAATGGGAGAAAGTCCTTCCATCCTTATAATTACCCCTCATTTTCCAACATTCGTCATGTCCGCAATTGCATCCATCTCTGACCATCATATCATATCCCCTTCGAGTCAAGTGATCCCACCTGTCCATCCACATTTGTCAGTCAACAATCCATAATAAACCCAACATACAATAGCAAAACCTCTCAGACTTACTATCATGCTAGATCACCGACCAATTGACAGGTGGTGACGCTTCGTTTCCTTTGGAACCTCGCTTTATTCCGAATGAAGCAAAGAAAACAAGTCACAAAACTCAATGTCATCAATGTTGGTTTATGTAAAAAAGAGCAAGGAAAGGAATGGAAAAAGGTAAAGGCCGCTGTAAAGTTTCAAGTAATCTTTGTGGGGGGGTCACTCCTCATCCTCATCCTGATAGTACTTCTTGAATTCGTTCGCTTTCCTTCTCGCGTTATTCAATTCTTTCTCGAGTTTAAGGATGGTCACTTGCTGCTCCATCTCCCGCAGCTTGTGGTCCTGTATCGACAGCTTCGATAAGTCCAAATCTTTCTCTTCTTTTCTACGCGCGGTGAATGCTTTGACAGCCTTGACAACATCGCGGGATGCATCGGTCACTGCACGTGATGCCAACTCCAGATTCTCCTGCGTCTTGGAATACATGTTGGCCTTCACACGAGCTGCAGCCACCAATTGGGCAGTTGCGGTGGCGACATCGTTCGATGC
The DNA here is from genome assembly GCA_002104905.1 of Basidiobolus meristosporus CBS 931.73. Taxonomy (NCBI): domain Eukaryota; kingdom Fungi; phylum Basidiobolomycota; class Basidiobolomycetes; order Basidiobolales; family Basidiobolaceae; genus Basidiobolus; species Basidiobolus meristosporus. Next base: position 7,312 of record MCFE01000677.1, read on the forward strand.
ATCAATCAACTGCTCAAGAGTATGAGTGCCTCGGATCACCCCATTGGCAACTTCAACAAGGGTGTTGGTTGCAGAAGAAACTCCTCTAGCAGCCGACACAAGCCCCTCAGTCCAACGGTTGTTCTTCTTGTAGTAAGCATTTTTGGACAAAGAGCCACGACCTTGGTCAACGATTTCTTGTTGGGAGGCGTGGGCGCAACGAACCAGGTTGACAATAGCCCGGGTCATAGCCGCAGCGGTGTCAAGGAGAGCATTGTGGATCTGATGATCTTCGCTAGACACCTCGGCTCGTTTGGGCTCATTGCGAAGATTCGAGAGTTTCTCGGTTGCATCTTCAACGGTGCGAGCAGCATTCAACATTTCCCGCTCAACTAAGGCAGCCAAGTCTTCCTGCCCTGCGGTGTGAGAATCCTTCGGTAGAAGCGCTTCAATCAGCTGAATTAGTCTGTTCAAGGTCACCTGAATATCATTGTTGCCTTTGGCGATCTCGTCTGGCCGATTGGTTTCGGGAATAGACAGGATGTTGGTAGACAACATATTGGTGAAAAATCCTTCTGCTGCTTCCGCAGAATACCTCCCAGATCGAATGATTTCTTCCACCTGATCATCCTCGTCGGCAAGGCGAGTTACGCCCTTGACGTTGTCAAGAAGTTGAGATACCGCTTCGGCAAAGGCAGTGGCAGTATTGATCACGGAGATCTGATCTTCAAAGTCCGTCAAGTACTGCAAGTAGCTAATAGCAAACTCGCTGGATGCAATGTATGCGCGTTCCACCATCGAGAGGACGTACTGTGCAGTAGCAGATTGGTTTCCTTGCGTGGCGGGCGAAGTGAGCTCGAACGCGGCATCGTTCAACTTTTTGATACAACTACGGAACACCGAATCTTGAGTAAGGCGATTAGAGTCAAGCATACAGCCGTTCATATAAATCTCAATGCGACGTACCTAAGATTGTGTGAAGCTTGCTGGTTTGCTCTCCCCGAAGTGCATCAACGCGTTTCTGAAGCTCGGACTCGGTAGCTGAGGATGTCTAGAGGCCATATGGAAAACAGCTCAACACCATTATTTGAACAAGTGTAGCAAATGGCAAAACTTACATCCTGTAACTCCGCCAATGCCATCAGGCTTTGGTCCATCCCCGCTTGTAAAATAGCAATCTCCTCCTCCTTAGCCTAATAAACTGCTTTAGCTAGCTAAAGATACAAAGGTTAATCTACCTAATGGCTTACCGCTGTTGCCTTATCTAGTTCATTTTTAACAATCTCCCAATCTCTAGCGATTCCTTCCTCAGCTTCACGTTTGTCCTATAGAGAAGGTACAATAAATCAGTGGTTCTCAAATTGCGGCATAAACTACATCACTAACACGAAGGACATCCTCCAGCTCCCTCTGCTCTTGCTCAAATCTTCTGCGCATGTCAGCCAATTCCCCACCAGCAGACTTTAGACAGGTTAGAATTCATCATTCGCTAAGCACTGTATTGCAGCTATCTACCTCCATTAATTTCTCAATCTTAGCCTTAGAGTCATCCAACTCGCGCTTCATTCGAGTTAACTCCCCAGAATCAGCCTAGCATAGAATATTGAGTGACGAGCTCAGTAAATCAATAGTTGCTGATAACATACCCCGCGTAGACGTTCGAGCTCATCCTTAGCCCGATCCCGCTCCCGAATCATATCCATTAGCTCGGTATTTTTTGCCTAGGCACAGATGTTTAGAACACTTGCCAGAACTTTGTGCATAAATCGACTCTAGCTTACTTTCAATTCAGACTGCATACGATCAAACTTATGAGTAGCTTCGGTGGCAGCATTAGCTTTAAGGTTGACTTGCTTGAGTTTCCCAAGAAGCTCAAGGTGCTCTTGACGGAGCTTGGCATAGATTTTAGCAAGAGCTTCGTACTTGGCTTTCCATTGAGCAATCTCATCTGTTTTCCACTTACGTGTTAGTAAAAATGCACAATGACGGTTTGATAAGTGAGAGCGAGTGCTACCTTGCAGCTGCTTTATCAAAGCATCAAGATCTCCGTCGTTTCGTTGATTCGCGAGGCCAAGTCTGGCCAATTCGTTTTCCAAGGCTTTGATTCGCTGGACACTCAAGATTAGAGATGTTACGAAGATACAGCTTACCAATACCTTTCTCTCACCTGGTCATATTGAGACATCAACATCATATCACGATCTTGCTGGTTACGATAATTCATGATTTCTTGCTCCAACTCATTGTATCGGTTTTGAGCTTGCTCTTGCATCTGTCTTTCTCTTAATAAACGCTGTTGCTCTTCGTATTCTTTTTGGAGTGCGAGTTGCTTCCTTTGTTCTTCTAAAGGATCTACTTTTGGCTCTTCGGGAGGTGGTGTAACATGACGAGGTGGCAAACGAGGGGCAGAGCTAGGACTTTGAGCAAGGAAATTTGGAGGATCCTGGGAAAATAAGCTCAATTGTTATTGAACCGCTTAAACTAGTATGAAGAAAAACCCACCTGGTCCAGTTTAGGGATAGCGATCAGACTTGTAAGATAACTGATATTTGAGCATTCGTAATAGAATTTCCTAAGAGCATAATGCTGGGCATTGAAACGTGCACGCAAAGGCTCCAACGGTTCGTGCGATTCGACACCTGGTACAATGTTGGGTTGCTTTAGTCGACAATACACACGCACCACCAATGCAAAAACAAATCCACTACTTACGTCGATGCATCGCCATCAGCATTCTTGTTGCAAACTCGTAGATACCGTAGCTTTCTTCTACTAAAGGTACCAATGCAGAGATTCTGCACTCATTATCTGAAACGGGCCGGAAAGTCCGAAAGATTAACTTCTGGAATGTATCAATGCGATCTTGTAAATTCATTAAATCGGCAATCGTCTCGTAGCTACCGGGGAGTATTCATATGAATGGTCAGGAACGCCCATCAAGGCCAAATATCAAGTACTGGCACCAGCACAGGCAAATAAACTTACCCTTCGTTGGGATCGTCGACACCTTTGACACTCACGTAATCTTCATAATCGAAATTTCCATTAAACTCGGGATGCAAACGGTGGTATTCGAGCTTTGCGATGATGAAATCAACATATGCTCGGATAAGAACACCATAACCCTTAAAGCTATCTTGGGAGAACGACTGACTTAAAACCTCAAGAAAGCCAATCTCGTTCATTGCTTCACGTAAAGTCTGAACAAAAGTGTTTTTAGAAATCTATGGCAGCAGTTGATTTTTCAAAGGGAGCTAGCACTTACCACTGGGTGTCCACCACGAATGACTTTGTGGATGGTAATCAGAGCTTTAAAGCACTGCACTTCATCGGCCAGCAATGGCTGGACCTTTAACCCCATCCAAAAGGATTGCGAACTCTTGGCATCCCACGTATATACGATGCAACCTTCACGACGACATATAAGTAATTTTGCTCGGTGGTAGACACAAAACGTAAGGACCAGCTTAGGACACAGCTACTTACTTCTCACGTGCTTCTGTTTGGGTGCAGTCTCATCCGAGTTCACAGCCTTTTTAATGTTCATGGCGAGCTCTTGCTCGACCTTGTCTCTATCCGAATGACGGTGGGTAGCCATCTTGTGCTTTGGCAATTAATGTAGACAAACTCGAAATATACAGTTGAATAATCACTTGCGTTGACGAAATTATCCTTCAAGATATCTCGAACAATCCAATAACATTCATATGGTTGATTTTGCGCATAAGTAAGATCACCTGATGATATCACTCGTACAGTCACAGTGATTTTCAAATATGCAAGCAACCTGAAAAAGGACTACGTTTACATGTCTTCTCCGGAGCCCCCTTCAGAGTTCGACAAAGATTGCAGTCAACTGGAAAAGGCGTTCAACGCCTGCTTTGAAAAGTGGTATTCGAAAGAGTTCCTGAAGGGCAACACAGTACCCGATCCGAATTGCGAGAGGATTTTCAGAGAGTTTATTAGCTGTGCTAGTGTACGTGCCATATGCTCTTTGCTTGTAACTGATGTCAGGTACCCTAGCAAAAAGCCAGAGTAGCTAATCCTGTTGTTGAAGCATTCACCACCCCCTAATCTCAGAGAAACAAGCCTACATAAAAAAGCAAATACCAACTGTAGTGGAAAAAACCTATATCCAAGCATGCCTTCCGTAACGAATAATCGCTTACGAATGTATGCTCTATACTAGTCGAAATCTGAAACACATAGCGACCACGCTGCCTATGCCTACCCCCTAGCCACTATCTCCACCACATATGCCAGCAAGTCTAGGAATAAACTGGCAGATAATACACCCATTGAACCACGTTCAAATAACTTCGGGGTAATTTCTCGGCTGGAATGGTGATATTCTGGATGATTGAATACCAGAATATTCTCTGAAAAGAGGGAAAATCTCGGCGTATTAAGAGTCATCAGTTTGTGTTGATTGGTTTAAGGTTTTTTTTTGGATTTCTATATTCATCCAAATTACCATTAAGACATAGCGGATCCTGTAATCTTGATCTTTACCACATTTAATTGGTGAGATAGGGATCTTTGTTGTATAACTCATACCGAGTATGGACCCTTAGAGCCAATATATAAAGCCAATCTGGGTCCTCACCAACAGTAGAATTCTTCCCTAATTTTGTCTTTCATCATTAAACACCCGTTGTAAAGTATTCAATTGCGCACAGCACATCCAGCTGCTAATATCCTGCACTCCAAGATATTCTTGTGCATAAGACATCCCCTCTCATGAGTGGCATTCCCCCCATCAAGTGTTTCTCTGGTGTTCCAGAATTTACGGTGAACTATTTACCGAACCAACCACCTGTTGTCTCTCGACCCAAGGAGGATTCCATATCTCTGGAGTTCGCTTTGGAGGAGTCCCCGGATTTTTTCAATGATTTCAACTCTAATGGCACGCAAACACGTGAATCAACTGGCTCGATACCCGAAGAAGGCGAGTTCTTCTTCGTACCTAACGGATTTGTCCCGGTTTTGATGATGGACTCTATAGCCTCAGTGGTTGAGTATAACCTACCCCCCGAGGCAATCCCACTGAACCATCCAGTCTGGGTGCCTCATGACTATCCACTTCCTGCAAGCCTTTCAAAGAAGATATGTCCAATCGCGCCCCCCCTCGCTGCTGTTCCTAAGATTCCACCCAAGGTCATAAGAAAAGAGAAGACCCCTCGTCCTACCAACGCATTTATCCTGTTCCGGCGGGAGAATCATGGAAGAATCTTCCAACAAAACCCACATCTCTCTAACAACGATGTGTCCAAAGCATTAGGCAAGGAGTGGAAAGAACTTCCGGAGAGTGAGAAGGAGGTATATCGTCGAAAGGCTCGCAGCCTGCAACAGGAACATCAGGAAAAGTACCCCGACTACAAATTTACCCCTCAGCAAAGCCGCCGCAAGCGTGTTCGCCCGATTAACGGTAGCGGATTGAGCCAGGAGCAGTCTGATGTTGTATCACCCCCGTCGAGTGGTAACCAGAATTCATTCCATATATTCTACATCCCAAAAGTTGCGAATCTCAGCTAGGATTTGTTTTGCATATCCGGTTCATCATTTCATCGATTTCCAACTTTGGAAAGTATGTTGCAAGTAATAATTAGTCAGATGCTTGATGCTTTTGTATCTATTCCATCTCCAAATCTCTATTGTATAGAAGTTCATTCATGCCATCCGTATATCAGTGTCTGTAAATGAATATGTTGTTAGTGCTGTAAGTAAAGAATCCCTAATGTTTATTCGGTATTAAATGAATTCTGGAATGTAGCCAAATGAGGTATCATTGATCAAACCATGTTACACCACACTGTGGGAAAATCAGGGATATCCCATGAAAATATTGGGTTTGTGCTGGCAAATGGACATGCGCGGGTGAGCTTAAAGATGGCAACGAACATTCCACCGTGGCCAATGGAGCCATAAACGCTCTATTGTCGACACAGTAGTTAGCCACCCTTTGAAAAGATTTGGCAATTGTGTGGCCAGATGCCCCCGGAAGCATAGCGCATCACTAATAGCTCGTACGATCGAAGTGGCTATAAAGATTTCCTGTTAGCGGTCCAGGAGAAATACCTTACTAATCCGGTAACATTGAGTACATATCACCTGCTCCTGTCCATCGGTTCCACATTGCATGAGATTGCTTGGACGCTTGGCGCTTCATTGGTTCCAGTGGACACAACAGGATGGAATCAACAAAAACGAGGACAGGTGATGCCGGGGATGTCCAATCAACAGCGAGTTAGATGTGGAGTCTGCACCGCCCGCTAAATAGTGCCAGACAATGACCGTGAGGCTTTGATGGATTACCATCCAGGTCCCAAATGACGGATACACACCGGTGAAACAGGAGTGCCAGGGCTCAGAGGGGTGGAATCTAGCTGCCATTCGCACATCGGTGGTGGCCAGCGCTTCGCTCCAGACGGAGCTTTATTGGATGTGCAATATGTTTCTCCGTTCCCAAAATAAAGTCTTTGTGAGGGAGCGTTACTAATTCAATCTAGAAATCGATACAGAGCACCGATTTCACTGCACAGGAAACGATCACTCATAATGAGTAACACAGAATAACTGCTGATAAGCTATTAACAAGTCACTCGCTGGCAATGAGTCTCGACTGACAACCACCGCCAGATCTGGATATTTGATCTTCGAAAAGAATCGAGATAAGAACTCACCCATCTCCCCTGGTTTGAGGCCCATGGTGGGTTGGTGAAAAAATCATGTGCGTATCGGTTTTTCTGTATTCAAATGGATAGTTGGTCGAGGGGAACAAAACCGGAATACAAGGGGATGGGTGAGGCAGGCAAGTGGGTGAAGGGGTACATCGAAAAGAAACGGGGAGCATTCGAGCGCACGAAGATGACGGCCTGTTGAGCAGTGCCCAGGTGAATCATATCAAGAACCGTAGGTACATAACGCTGGGGTGCTCGGGCCTAAAGACTTAATGAAACAACGCTCTTTCTTCGCTGCTGATCTGTTGCCAGATACTCATGATGATACGCGACGCCTCATCCCCATATATCTTACACTTGGCCAGCTCCACCATCTTGATGGCGTAGAAATTGGAGTATCCGCGCTGCATGCCTTCTAGCTCAGGTCCGGAGGGGGGAGCTTCCGAAGCGACGTATTTGCGAATCTTGGTGGGCACGTGTGCACTCGTTACTTGATTGGGGCCTTCTGGAGGCAAGTATGCAGACCATGAGGTTGCAGAGTCGTTGTACCCGTTTTTCGCGAGCTCGAAAAGCTTCTCCTCGCCGATCAACAACGCGCGATAGCCGCGAGGAATATAGTAATATCTACCCTCCTGGCGCTCCGAAAGGAGAGCAGTGACGTGTGAGGGAGGGCGGGAGATGGTGAGACTGACGTTCTTCTTGATCTGGCATTGTATTCCGCTAGATCCGGCTAATGCGGTTTGAGTATTCATGGCTTGGTTGGCGTAAACGGTGAGGAAAGGAGTCCTTAGGAATGGGGATTTGAGGATTTGTACAGTGATGGTGGATCCAGCTGTAGTGCAAATGCAACTTTCAGTTTGAGGAAACTCGTTGCATGCGATTTGTTATTTATAACAAATGGAGTTTCCGTCAAGATGGCTTTCATGGATCTTTCTCTAAACCGAATCCATACTATTACCATAGTCGGCCATGGAAATACTGGTTCGGATAATCATGGAATTGCATTCGATGGGTGGTGATGGCATTTGTGATAGAGCGGAGTGTCCCGCTTTTCGAGCACAGGGTAACCAATGGGGGTAGATGAAGGGTTGCTAATTCTGGCCATGTTTGTTGGCTACTTCATGTGACACTGGATGCTACGAAATCAGTTATTAAACGACCCACCGAGGTATTTGCCATTCCGGCACACCATCTCTCAGTTATTAACCACTCTATCGAGGTGCTTAGCATCATGGCAAAATAACTCATTTTATTGTTCGATTTTATATTCAGTGTTTAGAGACAAGGGAAAAGAAATCATAGAACAGAAATTTACTGACCCTCAGATTAGAGTCTGTCCGTCTTACAGACATATCCGTCTGAAATAGATTAACCTAGGTAACTAAACTTAGTTGGCCTCGGGGGATCGTCTAGGCGATGCGGTTTCACGGTTGTTTGGTGAGATGCTGCGACGAGGAGAGTGGTCGCGCTTAGGAGAGCGGCTGCCACGAGGGGAGTGGTCACCTGAGTTGGGCATACGAGGTGATACACTGCGTTCGCCAGAGCGAGATCTTCTACGAGAAGTACTGCGTGGCTTGGGAGACCTGCTTAATGAGCGGCTATATCTAGAGCGGGAGCGAGAATTGGATCGGGAGCGTGAGCGATATCTTCTGGGTGATCTGCTGCGTCTAGGAGAGCGAGATCTAGAAGAGGGTCTTCCACGAGCGCCGCCTCCACCCCTTCAAAGTGAACTCCAGTTAGATCTCTTGTAAAGTAAAGGTTGGTGATAATTGTTAGGCCATGAACACAAGTTCAAAATAAACCATTACAATCCCATAGTGAGAGCTAACAATGAAACGTTCAATTACCGGCAATCCCGAGCTTTGTGGCCAGTTTCACCGCAAGAGCTAATAAAAAGAATGTGAATCATTGAGCCATCGAAGAAAATGAGTTGAATAGCCGTACAAACAGCGGTTCTCTTCGTATCTACATAGGGTCGGTTAGCTCCATGTTATCCACAACATAAATACGCGAAGACGACTTACCTTCTGGAACGAACACCTCTGAGTAAGATGGAATATTCAAACAGTTAGTACTCCAATCATGGATATTTTAATGAAGCTACAATCTCACCTGCCAGGTGGGTCGGGACAGTCTCTGGCCCTATGGAATGGTAGATGTGTCAATTTAGCATTACATTTAGATCAATGCCGCTTAACCTGCAAACGGGCCAGGAACAATATACTAACCAATGACCTACAAAAACAATCCTGGTTAGCTCACTATATCCAGACCATGAAGAAATAAAATCTGCTCTTGGTAGATGCATTGCATACCGCTATTTCCACAGTTGAAGCAACGTTCACCGCCTTTTTCTCTTTCCTCGGCACGACGGCCGCCCTTGGCAGCTTCGACGATGATTCTCTCACCTTCTAGCTTGTAGCCATCCAAAGCTCTAACGGCATCATCGGCATCTGATACAGAGGGGAGAAGTTAAGAACCATTCGGAGGGAAGTGCCTGTCAACAAAATAGTACCTCTATCGTCGTCGAACTCGATAAAGGCAAAGGAGCTCTACAAAAGTGTTAATCATAAAACACGGGATAAGGCAGTGCTGAGATATATACCTTCATGTCAATGCGTCTGACTCTACCATACTTGGAGAACATGTCATCTAGATCACGCTCGCGGACATAACGCGAAAGGTGACCTAATAAAATAAGAACAACGGATCAGTATTGTTAAGAACGAGTGATGAAGGATCCGACAAACTAAAAGCCATGGCAAGCCAAAAAGGTGTCAAGGCCATCGATCTACCCACCAACATAAACTCTAGTGTTGCCACGACGACGATCTTCTCTCGAATCGTAATTTGACATTTCCTTTTCAATTATCTTCTTGAGTAAAAACCGCAAAAAGACTAGTGGATACAGAAAGACTGAATCTCGAAGAGGGATTAAAGGAGTGGACAAAAAGTAATAGTCCTATAAACCGATGTAGTTGAGATTGTTTTTCTTAGCCTCGAAAACCCATATTACTCAACTTTTTCTCTCATCACCTGACCCGGGATGAAGAAATTAGCGCATTCACCGAAATTTTCAACAGGTGATGATCGCTTGATAGAAGCGCTTCTGGAGCAGGACATCCGCTTATGCCCTGATGTGGTTACTCTCTGTAATCAAGCCCCTATGTAGATGGCTTAGAAGGAGAGCCTCCCTTCCTCTAATCACACATTCCTTCCGGCCAAAAGATCATTTTCTTCTATACATGCCATCAGCATCCGCATCACCAACAGCTCGTATTGGTCGCAAGCTGCGCTAGCAATACGAATCTCACTGTTTTCTACACTGCGTCGCCAAATAGCATGTATTTTGACTTCATCCAATAAGGGCGTTTCGTGGTATGGAATTTGCTGAATGGAAATGTGGAGGGTTACTCTTGGTCCATATTTAGAAAAGCTGAACATCAAATTTGTCATAATCTTCTGTTCAAAAAAAACTCACTTTAACAAACGTTTATCCCCCATTCCTGTCTGCACTTCTTTGAGTGGTGGTTTTATCATTAAGTTGACTTTACGGAAACCTGACTGCGTTTGCTAGCCTGTTAGTCTTCAATGGTCGATTCAAAGGCTGACACTCCGAAACATGAGACAACCGACCATAATGGGTTCACTCCCAATATGGTCCCGAAATATTCGGATGACATTGATCCTACACTCTCGTTCTTTTGTAAGTAATGCTTTGCTCTTTTCCCACAACTGCTCTCTCAAGGCTTACAATTCCCGCCGCAGATTCCTCTAAAACCATCAGCCTCTTGATCTTTATGCTGTTCGTTTTACTGTACGTGGCTCTGGGGTCAAATTCTCAAGATACCGTAGGAAACATCAAAATGTAACGACAGTTTGTTTCTGATAAGTACATGGCGAAGGCTAATCGAGTATCTAGGGGTATTTTTTCGGCTGCGATAGTCTTCATGTTCATTGGTTTGGTGCAATTTGGAGACGGTGCTTTCATTAGGCCTCATCCTGCACTTTGGAGAATCATTCTCGCTGCCAGCGTTTTGTATGAGATGTTCTTGGTCTTTATTTTATTCCAGGTATGTCCTTTTTCTAACCTGGACCAATATCAACCGAAGAGTTGTATCGTCTAAATCAATTTATTCGTACACGCACACAGAATGCCACAGACGCACGTTCGTTGTTCAAGTACATTGATCCCTCTCTTGGCACTCCGCTTCCAGATAGATCCTATGCAGAAAATTGCGAGTTTACCGTATCCAACATTTGGGTAGGAAAGGCGAGAGACATAAGTGTGGAGTCTTGTATTAACCTATAACCCAACCTCTAGAATTCCATGGATGCTTTTGTTCTAGCGCACTCGATCGGCTGGTTCTTCAAGGCGATTATTTTACGTGATTACTGGTTTTGCTGGATCCTCTCTATCATGTTCGAGTTTATGGAATACTCCTTGCAGCATCAACTTGCCAACTTTGCCGAATGTTGGTGGGACCACGTAAGAATATACAATAGCATGGTGGTTATGCCAATGTGCCTCCAAGCTAATAGAGTGAATTTCTAGTGGATTTTGGATGTCCTCGTCTGCAACTGGCTTGGCACCTACGTTGGAATGAAGTTCTGTGAATATTTTTCGATGAGGGTGAGTTGTTATCTATTTCGTTGGTATGTGGTAATATGCTGATATATCATCACCAGCATTATTCCTGGAGAGGCATTAAGCAGATCCCTGACTATCGTGGGAAAGTCAAGAGAACTGTACAACAATTCACACCACATAGCTGGACAACCTTCCACTGGGGCGCCACTGAAAGCTTCAAGAACTACGCGGCGGTCATTGTGCTGATGATCCTCGCATTGATGTGTGAATTGAACGCATTTTACCTTAAAACATTGCTGTGGCTACCTCCGGAGCATTACCTCAACGTCTCTCGTCTCTTACTGTTTTTCTTCATGGCCACCCCAGCAGTCAGAGAACTGTACCAATATCTTATGGACAAGTACGTCATTCACAAACCTAACACCTACTTGAAGCGTAACTAATTCTTATATCCCAACCAGAAATTGTAAACGTGTTGGCGCACAGGCATGGCTGACCATTGCATGCATCATGACCGAAGCCCTCATCATCCTGAAGTTTGGCCGCAACGAATTCCCCAACCCTGCACCGATGCACATCAAGATCTTCTGGGTCATCTTGCTTAGCTTGGTTGGCATATATCCGGTGTGGCAATTTTTGATCAAACCTAGACTAGAGAAGGCTGAGAAAAAGGATTGACCTTCTTCAACTTAACCCTTCTTCCTTCCCCTCTATGCATTTGATCGCTCGTGATAGACCCATCTTCTCGCTTGGCTACGGCCAATAACCCACCATGCACCATTTCTAACCCTCAGCACTAAGCCCACATCCCCAACCCTCTTCCATATTTCCATCAATAAACAAGATTTCAGAACCGCAATCACAGAGCTGCACCCAATCTTCAGGGGATCATGGTCATCAATATTTCGGATGGTGTTTTTTTAGAGCACACCCCTGCTCATCGAGCTCATTGTATTCGAGGAGAACGATCATAATTGATCGGGGGTTGATAAGAGACCACCACTTAGTGCGCTGAAAATCCCTCTTGATCCTTTAGGAATTCATTCACTGGACCTTCAACATGGTACGTTACAGCCTGCAATTCCACGCATCCATCCATTCATCCATTGCAACCATTTGAACATTTTACTAATGCGCCTCGATTGACCTTAGGCCGATACTGAACAAAACGTTGAACTCAAGAAGAAGAGAACTTTCCGTAAGTACTCTTACCGCGGTGTTGACCTTGACCAACTTTTGGACTTGTCCAGCGAGCAATTCATGGAACTTGTTCACTGCCGTGCTCGCAGAAAGTTCAACCGTGGTCTTAAGCGTAAGCCAATGGGTCTCATCAAGAAGTTGAGAAAGGCCAAGAAGGAGGCTCTCCCCAACGAGAAGCCCGAGACCGTCAAGACTCACCTTCGTAACATGATCATTGTTCCTGAAATGATCGGCTCTGTCGTCGGTGTCTACAACGGCAAGACTTTCAACCAAGTTGAAATCAAGCCTGAGATGATTGGTCACTACCTCGGTGAGTTCTCCATCACCTACAAGCCTGTCAAGCACGGTCGCCCAGGTATTGGTGCCACCAACTCCTCTCGTTTTGTTCCTCTTAAGTAAACAACTCAACTATAATAAATACATCACATTTCGTATTCGAATTCTATCCATCCAACTCTGTACAAATCTGATTTCTGTGCTCCCCGCCTTGAGCAAAATAAACTGTTTATGCCAAATCTTCGTCGGCAATACCTTCATGTTGCTTGGCACAATGGGTGTTTATGTCCCACCACCAGCGCATTTGCCGCATAATGCACCGGTTCCTACAATCCTGACGATCTGATTGGGAAGTCGGAAAAAAAATTCCCATTTTTTTTTCGATATTTGGGCCTTTCCTCATGGTCCCCGAAAGATGTGATTACAAAAGCAGACCGTGGCCGGTAACGCCTCTTCCTTCTCGAATTTTCGTGTACTCTTCCTAGGGGTAAGATATACTTGGCCATCGATAGATGAATGCCAGCATTTGGTGGATGAGCATGCACTAACCAGCCTGTTTGACTTTAGAATTTAATATGCGTTACATTGCTGCCTACCTTCTCCTCACCCTCGGTGGTAACCAAACCCCCGCTGCTGCTGATGTTGAAAAGCTTCTCTCCTCTGTCGGTATCGAATCCGACTCTGAGCGCCTCAGCAAATTGATCTCCGAATTGGAGGGCAAGAACATTGAGGAACTCATTGCCGAAGGTAAGGAGAAGCTCGCTTCCGTTCCTTCCGGTGGTGCCGCTGCTGCTGCTCCCGCTGGTGCCGCCGCTGGTGCTGCTGATGCCGCCCCTGCCGCCGCCAAGGAGGAGGAAGCCAAGGAAGAGTCCGACGATGACATGGGCTTTGGTCTTTTCGACTAAATACAAATCCCCTACCTTCGTACTTTCTATCTTGCTTAGCAACTATACATGGTGCCTCTAACTGTGCCCTGATCGTTGTGTAAACACAATAAACATTCAAACCAACTCGACCAATTCATTGTCACTTCATCTTCCTCCGGGAATGGGACTTGTTGCACAGAGCAGCCTAGTCAGGCAACAGCGGAACTGATCCTTGTCGGCTTCAGCCAAATCTACAACTACCACTTGCTCGATGGCGACCGAGCAAAAGCCGTCACACGAATCACAACTAGGGAAGGGATTTTTTTTTGACTTGGTTTCAACAAAAAAAATGGGAGTATTTGTGATTTTTCTTTATTTTCGTGGTTAGCGGGGATTTTTTTCTCGAGTTCTTGAGTAGTGACTTCCTGTAGCTTGGCTTCTTGCTGATTTCCCTTTGACCATACTCAAATGACGACTACTCAACCCGCCAGCAATTCGTTTGCTAAGCGCTTGGCCCATACAGGTGATTTTCCGTTTCGATGCTTTCGTACCACTGACCGCTCGAAGGGCCCCAGTTATTTATCATTTTTCCGCCTCCGTTAGACAAAAAGATTCGCGACAAAGCAGTCAAGGCTCTTGGAAAATGGCTTAGTAGCAGGGAGGACATCGATCAGCTCGAGCTATTGAAATTGTGGAAGGGTCTCTTCTATTGTAAGTAAACTCTCAGCCCAGCCTGCTCCTTTTCTCGGCCTTGGTTTTAATCGGCGGTGCTCGGCCAGGTTTCTGGATGTCAGACAAGCCTCTTATTCAGCAGCAGCTATCCAACACTCTCGCCACCATGATCTTGAGTCTTCCCGAGAAAATCGCCATCCCGTTTGCCCAAGCTTTCTGGGAGATCATTGTTAGAGAGTGGAACGGTATCGATCGCTATAGGTAGCTTCATGCAATCCGTATATTGTTGAGTCTTGGCGTTAATGTAATATCTCTCGACGTGGTGGCTAGATTGGACAAATTCTACCTTCTCCTCAGAAGATACGTCAACTCCACACTTACCCTACTGATGAATAAGGACTGGGATGCCGAGTTGGTGGAGCAATACGTGGAGATGATGAAGAGCGGTGTGTTCAAGTAAGTTTCTGCAGCAAGCAACAGCTCCGCAGAGAGCACCGGATTAACCCCTCTCAAAACAGCCCAAGCAACCTTCAAGTCCCCAATAGCGTCCGTACACACATAGCGGACTTGTTTTTGGAGGAGCTCGAGAAAGTAGTCCCTGCTGAGGTAAGATGCCCTCGGGCGACCCTCGTCAACCCGGATTGGCACTGATTTTGCTTCTGTAGAAATCCCAGGAAATCCCAATGGAGAAGGTCTTGGAACCCTTCGTCCACTTCATCGCACGCAACCCCAATAAGCTAGTGTACACTCGTCTACAGGAGAACCTGTTCCAGCCCCTTTCGGAACGCATGCAGAATGGTAAATAATTCGGGTTCGTTTCATTTGATTCGCTATCGTTTCTAATTTCTGTTGAAGAGGAGCCGGAGCAACATCGTTACAACTACGCGTCCATCATCGAGCTGCTCGCCGAACTGGCTGTTGACGCCGAGACTACTGGAATCAAACGCAGACGTATCAACCAGTTTTTGCAAGCTATTGGTGGAACTCCTGACGAACCCCAAGCTCTTAAAGATGACTCAACGGATGTTGAAGAGCCGGAAAGCGTAGATGATGAGGTGGTGGAGCTAAGTAATGCCGACTCTAAGAAAAGAAAGAGACAGAAGAAGAGTCAAGACCCAATTGAAGCCCACGATGTTGCCGAAGTAGCCAGCGAGCCGGTCCAAGAGGGCAAGAAGAAGAAGAAGAAGCAAAAGGCTGTAGAAGAAATCCTCGAGGCCATCAGTGAGCCAGTCCAGGTAGAAGAGCCTAAGAAGAAGAAGAAGAAGCAAAAGGTGGCTGAAAAAACAGCAATCTCCGAGCCCGTTGAGGTTGCTCAGCCCGTGAAAGTCAAGGCTAGCAAGAAGCCAAAGAAGCAGGTGGTTACCGAGGAAGCTGTTGAACCTATGGTCGTTGAAGAAGCCGCCACTACCGAGGAGCCAGTAGGACGATTTTATATCATGATTATAGTGTGTCCAGCTTTTAACCGGGGGTATCTTAGGTCAAAAAGACATCCAAGAAATCCAAGAAACAGAGGGTTGTCGAACCTGAAGCGACGGTTGAGACACCCGAGGTGGAAGCACCCGTCAGTAGCTCAAGCATTGGACTACTACCATCTCCCTATTATTAATTGTCATTGTTATAATTAGGCCAAAAAGTCCAAGAAAGTGAAGGCCGAGAAGGAGGTGACCCCCAAATTGGCAGAGCCATCAACTCCACTTTCTAGCGCGTCAAAGAAATCCGTTCAATGGGGATTGGAAAACAACTCGGTGAAGAGATTCAAGAAGCAACTCCCCGTTTCCCCCATGCCATCTCCAGTCGCTTCCGATAGAAAGCCCATCAAGAGCGCGTTGAAGAAATCCAAGCGATCTGTCGCCGCCACCCCCAAGTCATCCATATAGAATGTCCTCTTAATTTCCTGTTTATTCGATCTTGATTATATCAACTTTCCCCTTATGATTTATATCCATGCCTTTACCATAATCATAATCCGAAGCCATCTTTACAAAGTTGAAAAGGAGTAAAAACTGCTAGATTATTTTCAACTGCGCAGTTCAGATGCGTTAGGTGTCACCAAAGGGTAGATACTCCCTTGAGGTCCACTATATCAATCTACGCCGATTAGTGACGGTAGAAGCGTTGAGTTCCCGGGCCCTTACCCCTAAATAGCTCTCTTGCTGCTCACCATCTGCGATGATGAGAAAAAACCGATGGCTACGAAAGTATTGTGCGTGATACCTGGCCATGGTTTTGATCAGACTTTCTCCCTAGCAACGATAGTTGGTCGAAATGCAGTATAAGGAGATGAACTTCTAGCCATACTCCAGAGTCAATCATTCTCACACGGTTGGCCAGCTCCAAGTCTTTCAACGATTTATAGCTTATCGACGCACTAATACATTTAGTAGAATACGTCATTCGAACTATTAGGACGTGACGGCAACATAGTCTTACCCTCTATCATCATTAGGCCGGAGCAAAGAGGATCTGGAGATCGTGGCCAAGTTGGCAAGCACCTGTTCATCCACCAACAGCTCCCAGTTAACGCGCTGGAGTTGGACATTTCTAAGTTACTTGGCCTGAGCAGAAAAGTCACTGGAGATCTCACAATTTCGCAGAAATTCACCACCCAATCGATTATGGTTGGATTTCTCAGTATTGGCTCCAAAGATAGGATGATAAAGCCACCTTATGAGGGAGTTAGCACCAATCGATATAGGATGGTATTGCAGGCAACAACCTGACTGATAGATCAGACTGATGCTTGGGGGATCACTGGAAAGAGTCATGGTATATCCAAATAGGTGGAACTCTAGGCTGGATCTCCTCTTTAGTTGGCTCAGATTCGGAATGAAAAATATCTGGTTGGTGACCGAGCGGTGCACCTGTACATTCACAAGAGCGATTTATACCCCGTGCTTTCAAGATGTGTTCCAAAATACCCACGAAAATGGTTGCGAGGTTAGTGCTGTTGCAAGTAGGGTCCTCCGTCATTCGTGTGGCCAAGTATCTCCTAAGACTTTTGACCTCTGGATGCGTCTTTGGTCCATAGATGAAGAATGCTTTACCCACCCATTTTTGAGGGAGCTGTATACCAAAAGGTAGGCGATTAGTGGAAAACCCAATCAGAAGGATACACATACATACCCGCTGAAGGTTTGTCATGAACTTGCTTAGTATTTCGCGATACCCTACTGATGTCTCGAATACAGTCTGATACCTGATAGAAACCGCATTAGACGCTGATCTACCAATGAGGTACTGTACTCTAAATAATCTTGGTTTCCAGAAAAGGGATACCACACATGTTCTTGAGATACTCCTCACTTATGCTACACTAGAATTCTATGCAGATATTGATGTATATCAATTCAGTCACTTACGGCGTGTCGGAAAACTCCTCCCCATCATAGGTATTTCCCTGTATTATCCCGGTTAAGGACCGTCAAATTGCATTGAAACGATTGATTACCCAGTGTGGTGTTCTTGGGTTAAACGAAGGGAATTCAGTAACTAGTGGCAATACTTTACTACACTACTATTACCGGTAGTCATCCCTTGGGGATATTTGTCGACTTGTTGGAGATTCACAGCAGGCCTACATAAATAGTTCGATCAGGTGAATACAAACACGTATTCACACCATAAAAACACATACTTCAACTTCCCTGTCCAATGATCCTTGACGGGTTTGGTCACTCTAAAGTAGGTAGTGAATAGAACAGCTCTGATAGACATAGAGGGCTGGATCTTCACATCATCCAGGATATTCAGCGCTCCCGCGGCATGGTATTCCCTGATCAGTTCGGAACAATGAAACTTCTCTTCAGGTTCCAAGCTAAGCAAAACCAATTAGCCAGCGTCAGGGAACAACCACGCAGTTCCATGGTTAATACGTGATATCATCACTTCCTTCCCATTTGGTGGCATAGTAGGTTACGCCCTGCAGGTAGATAAGGTGAGTTTAATGTCCATTCAAGGCCCCTACCCTAACCACCCTACCTCAATCTCCCTGCAGCCTAGAATTCGCTCGATGATAAAGCATTGGTTGGGATCACCAGGGTTCGCTTCTTCCATTTGATAGTATTTGGTTGGAGAAGCCACCTGAGGGCCATTTTATAGTTTATTCTTAACCAGACATGTGTCACTCGATCACATCACTTATCATAAATAGACATACATCAATGCATTGAAAGTCAAATGCAATATTATTAGAATACATGAAATCCATTCAACTTCCGCGGCTTATAGAAAAGGAAACTAATCAATAATGAATCTGGCTTCAGGCGCTTGGCCTACTGTCTTCGATTTTCAATGTGAACTCATTGTTCTCTGTGTTCTTCATCGGTTGATAGGTGACCGGCTTTTTCGAGTCATCCAGGCCATAAATGTAGCTAGAGTATATTACCAAGGAAGAGCCTATAATGAAGACAAAGGTGACATGGAAGTCGAATAAATAGATCGAGCATAGACTGGACACGATGATCGATATGCTCGTAGCGAATCCTTTGAGGATGTTGTCGGCGTATTTAACCACCATGGCCACAATGATCCCGCCACAGGCCTGGCACGCGATCGCCATGAATGTATATATATTGTAACCGTACCAAAAGCCATTGGACATCACGCTCTCTCCATCCATCCACAAGATTCCCAAAAAGAAGGCCGGGAACAGGGAGAAAAATGAGAGCTGGATGTTACGGACCCAGAGGGAAGCGCGTGTTCCTTTGAGAATTTTCTCGAAGTACACGCCAGCCAGTCCAGAGAGAACACAGGCACACACCACAGTGGCCAGGCCAAGTAGCCGCTGACTGCTCTTCTCCACGTCGTCCGAGATATCGGTCTTGATTTGCACCAAGATCACCCCAATGGTGAGGAGAACCAACGAGAACCATTTCTTGGCTGATAGGGATCGTCGAAGTATGATGACAGTACAAAGCGCGGTGGTGAGAATCTTCAGTTGGTAAGTGACTTGGAAGGTGGCTGCGTCCAAGAGAGTGACCGCCACGTACTGTAGGTTATTCTGCAAGGTGTAAAGTCCGGCGGGAATCATGAGTTTCCAGGCGTCTCTGCCAAAGATTTCGGAGAATATTTCTCCAGGCTGGATACGCCCCTTTGTTCTGAACTCGTCACGAGCGTGCATGTATAAGCATATGAACAGTTTGGAAAGCTCGGATAGCGCGACTGCTGTTGAGGTGGCGTAGCGGGGTTCAAAATGGCGTGACTGTCTCATGACAAGGACCAAAGCACTATTTTGAACGACCAAGATGAGTAAACTCAAATACTTCATTGGAATTTTCTCTGGCAGTAACATCTAAAGATAGGAGTGGCTTTAAACATCGGCCGAAAATAAAGAACAAGAAACAAGTGAACACGGGCAATTCAGGGAACCACAGTTACCTTGGAGTAATCGTGTCGGCGCTAGGGAGATAAAGACAAAGAAACACACAAGTCTCCAATGGAATAATCTAGTAATACAAAAGACAGGTGAATCGGATTCATGGAAGTCAAAACGGGATTTTATAAAGGCACAAAATTGTCTTTGTACTGCCTTGTTGGCGTCCAATTGCATGAATACTATACAGATCCAATGATTTAATTATGTGAATTGAGGAAGGCAAGTCAAAAGTGCTCAGCCCAATTTCGCTTAAAAATAGAACATGCTATATTTCAGCAATGCGACAATCCACCGATCCAATCACTCCCTTTAGGCAAGCAAACAACAAAGATTGCTACGTGACGCCTAATACGCCGAGACGAACGGCAAATTCCAAATAAATTACCATGGAGTAAGCCAGCTTAGAGGCTGAGCACCCAATCATACACAAGTGGTTGACACGAGTATTTTCTTGCAAGTATTAGTAAATTAACAAGGGAGTTCGTTAGGTATCATTAACAATTTATTTCATTTTGGAAGAGATACCACCATGAGCAAGTGTGAATTATTGTTCCATGGCATCAGCAGATTTGGCAGAGCGGTCCTTGCGCTCAAGGAGAGCCTTGCGATCTTTGTCGAGCTTGAGGCTGGTGACAACAACCTTGGAGGGGTGGACACCAATAGCGGTGGTGGCACCGTTGACCTTCTCGCGAGTGAGACGTTCAATTTGGATGACCCACTTCTTACGGTAGACTTGGACAATCTTGCCTTCACGGCCCTTGTAGGTACCACGAACAACCTGAACTTCGTCATCCTTACGAACAGGAATGGAACGAGCATGGTACTTCTCTCTCAACTCCTTGGAGAGAGCAGCAGACATGATCTTTCTTCTGATGCTAGAAGGAGCGGCAAAGTGGGCCTTGCGGCTCTTGCGGCGGGAGGAGCTGACGTCTACAAGAACAAGATTAGCAAACTGTTTCGTGCGATTCCCGAGAACACTACCACAACAAAGACACTGTCGGGGCTACTCTCGTTGATGGATGGCGGTTGTGGAAACGGATTATTTACCTTGACTGAACTTCATCTTAATCCCCAAGCACTACACGAAGTCTGGTAGTATATTTGAAAGAGAAAGTTTCAAAATTTATTTTTCCTGGATTTTTGTCGTTATTTCTGGATCATGTGATATCGAAGCGACATTCGGTTGGCTTACATGGAATTTTTTTCGAATCCTCGTTCTTGACGTGGTAATGGTTAACCAAGTCTGATCGAAAACACTCGAACCCGGTGCCTGATTAATTTCCTGAATTGATCGACCGGATGACAACATACTTACTCGTTATGACTGCACGGAAGGGATGGATTAGTAAGACCAGATAAATATTTTGAACAGTCCTTGTTTCGTTGGATAAATTGGTCTCAACGTGAGAGCGCACCTAGTTGAACTTGAAAATGTGGGTCTTTGGCTATGGTAGTCTTATCTGGAAAGTGGATTTCCCTGTTGAGAAAATGTAAATGCGAACGACTCTTCTTAACCACATATCATCCTCAACTCTTTCCTAATTTTCTAGAGTACCTGGATACATTAAAGGTCATGTTCGACGCTTCTGGCAGGTATAGTGCCCAACATGAAGTGTCCCCGCTGGATAACTACTAATTCCCCCTTTATTTTAGGCTAGCACTGATCATAGAGGGATTCCAGGTGCTCCAGGAAGGGTGGTCACTTTGATTCCACACGAACAATGGAAGCTTTTAGACGACTTTGTATGTAGCTGATGGGTTGCGTTCCTCATATTATATTTGCTAACTCTCTTCTTTACAGCATGAACACTGTGAAGATGACGTTACCTGGGGGGTTGCGCTGAAAGTACCGGAAGATCAGGTAGTGGCAGTGAAAGCCCACCTGGATTATCGGGAAAAGGTAAATTTGAATGTGTGGTCTTCGTTTCAGGGTGGGTATGCTAACCCGGCTATGGTACCAGGGTGGCTATACCGAACACTACATGGATGTCTTCAACTACGAAAGTGATACGCCCGTTGTTAAAGATGTAAGTCATTCCATCGTTTTATTTAGCTGTTGTACATATACTGAGCATTCCGGATCAGGCCCTAGTGTATGTTGGCACCACCATGAACCCGCAATATGTCGGACCAGCTAAATCCGAAGATATTGCATACCAGATTTATTCCTCGGTTGGTGCGTCCAGCCAGCATTTTACCTAGAACCTAGCGATTTCGAGACTAATTTGATGTTCTTAGGACCCAGCGGGCCAAATGTTGACTATCTACTGAACCTATGCGAGGCGCTCCGCTCCATAGCCCCTAGCGCTCGAGACGATCATATGTTCGACTTGGAGAAGAAGGTCAAAGCGTTGGTTGCGGCCGATGCCCCCAAAGCATCGGATGGGAAATACTCGGCGTCGGATTTGATACTGGAGATCTTGGCAACCAACGTCTCTGCCTAGCCCATAGAATACAGTGCGTTAAAACCACGACTGGCTTGCCAGGCAACATCGACCAAACTGGTGTCAGCCAACAACCTGCTAATCAATAAATGTCTCATTAAGATGGAATTAATTACCCCAATTTGATCAATTTCTCATGATTAGATCAGCCAATGAAATTTCTTCTGACGACAGACCTATACTTACTAAGTTGTCAGATCAGGATCATATTTACTGAGTAATGTGCAGTGTAGGGCATGAATCCATTGAAAGGCCAGCCAATGATGACTTGTTTTTTTCCGCTCACCAGTCCTTTTTTCTGCCTACACGGAAACCTTTATTAAGCAGCCATAAGGTTGTCTAGTCTATCCCCTGTGGGCTATATATAAAGCTCGACCTCTGTCTTGAGTTATTTCAAATAATCTTTGTATTCCCTTCTGATAGAGCCACTCAGACGAACCACTTTGTTGATTGGTGTTTTTTTAAAAAAAAGATGGGAGAGGTAAGTTGAGGTTAGTTTTCTCAACATCAATAAAGATTTGTTGCTGATCTGATGGGCCAACATCACGGCAGTTCGAGGAGCTTATGAGACTTGCTACTCAACACACCCGTGAGGTTGACAAAGAGATTGAGCGCAAGAAAAAGAGGCAACAACTTGAAGATGAAAAAAAGCGAAGAGAGCAGGAGAAAAGAAGACAAGAAGAGAGGGCCACCACGGCCATCCAATTGGCCGAATTGAGAAAAAGAGATTTGGCCTTGGAGAGGGAGAGAGCGGAACGTAAACGGGAACGGGAGAGAGAGATGGAAAGAAAAAAAGGCCTTGAGGAGCAAGCCAAAGGCCGTGATGTACGGGCTGGCTCTATTAGAAAGGAAAAAGCAAAATCCCAGCCCTATTCCGAAGAGACCACAAGGAGAAAGGTGAGTCAAGTCTTGGTTTGGCTTTTTTTCGTGAGACTATGAGCAGCTCAATGTGCATATCTTTTTCATTAGCCATACACGTCTATGTCATTCGATGATTTAATTAATCAAGCTTCGGACATTCCCACATCAACGTTTAAACTTGTTCCGACCAGTAGGTCAGGGCCAAGCACCAACAACTCTCGTAATCCAGCAGCTAGGCGGGACGCCACTATTTCTAGTCGTGCTGCTAAGGACACTTCGTCCAGAAACCCATCTGTCCGAGATCGCAATGGTTCTGGTGAAAGGAGCGCCATTAGAACAAACAGCGCGACCAAATCCGGAGACGACGATCCCTACAAAAAACGGTCAAGCAGAGCGTACGAGTCGGATCGTACTCGTAGCGTGTCCTCCAGTAGAAGCATCCCAACGAAGTCTACTGCTTTGAGAGATGTGAGAAGATCGGCCAGCGACCTTGATGTTCCCACCAGAAAAGCCAAACTATCTCCAGGTCTCAAGCCATCCAGATCTTCGGAATCCGCCAAAGCTCGTAGACGTAGCCTATCACCGCCACCCAAATCTCGCAAAAGAAGCGTCTCTCCTCGCAAGTCTAGTAGCCGCAAGCCTTTCGATGATTCGGAGTTTAATGAGGATTATGTTAAGAAGGGAAACATCTCATCCATCATCGGGCAGCTCTTTGGTTATGACAGATCAAGGTAACGTCCAGATATTGATGCACCTGCGCCCACCCGACATCTAACCTCTTTGAAGATATGTCAACGAAAGATACTCTGATGATGATATGGAGGCTAGTATGACCGATTTAAGGAAGGAAGAATCCAGAAGGTATGCTGGTTGTTACGAATTCAGCCTTTAAGCAACACACTAAATGACACTCTCTAGCGCCAAAATTGCTCGTCTGGAAGATGAGCGCGAGGAAGAGTTGGAGCGCCAAGAGCAAGAACGGCTTCGTGCTCGTAAGAAAGCCAAGCTAGAGATGGAAAAGAAAAAAAGGGCCCGCTAGAGTAAGGTAATGAGGTAGAAAGAATGCTGATGATTCTTTCGACGTTGAAGTTAACCAGCCTGCCATTCCACTTGGCGTTTGGAAGCCTGGTATGACAAGGGCATGCGGAACGTCTGACCCACATCGTCTTGTAAAGTTAGGCTGGAGACACTCTCGTGCGAACAATGAACAAATATCACGCTTCAAAGCGGGCAGTTTAATAGATTATCAGGTTTAGATATCAATAAATGTACATATTCAACATTCTAGGGTTAGTTTGATTAAGGGTGAGGAAGTATTAACAATAGAGAGAGATAAATATACAACGGGGCATGTTAATCAGGGGGATTTCTCTAATAGCGACTGGAACCAAGGATCCCAGAACATCTCTTCGACAGAAGGACGTTCGGCCGGATTGGGGTTCAACATTGAGCGGATAAGAGGCAACGTATCGGATGGAATATTTCTGAAGAATTCATCTTCGTGACGATGCTTCAGAAAATTGGCGTATGCGCGGTTGGTGGGACGGGCAATCTCCCAGGGGAACTTGCGAAGAACCATGCACACGTACACAATTGCCAGCGACCAAATATCTGCTTTCGCTGGGTCATAGGGGGAGCCCTCGTGAACTTCAGGTGCAATGTATGGGTCGGTCCCGGTTATAGATGTGGCGAGCTTACGCTTGCGGCTAAGCGAGTCGCCGAAGATAAATGCACAGCCGAAATCAATCAACTTGATTAGCCCGTCTTCCCCAAGACAGAAATTTTCTAGTTTCAAGTCACGGTGTGCAATACCGCGCTGATGCAAATACTGCAGAGAGTTTACCATCTGCACGAAATAACGATTGATCTGATGCTCGCCCATATTCACCCCTTTGAAGAGGGCCACCATATCCATTGAGCAAAACTCCATCACCTGGTGGATTTGACCATCTTCTAGAGCCACGTCGATGGTTTTAATGATGTTAGGATGGTCGAGCGAAGCACCGATGTAGATTTCATTGCTGATGATCTCGTAATAATGTCTTCTCCCCTCAGACCCTCGAATGGGACGAAAAGTCTTGATCGCAAACTTCCCTCCACAAGCCATGGAATAAGTGGAATAGACCCTCCCGCCTGAACCCGAGCCCAACATCTCGGAAAAGGAGCCGTAAAGCTCGACAAGCGAAGGCTGGTTACGGCTCTTCAAAGCGATGATCAGCGGAAGATCATCTACCACTTCCTTCTTGAGCGGTCTCTTGTGGAATTTAGTTTTCAGGTGGGTGGAAAGCCGGGGCCCTCTTTGTGTTTTCCTCTTTGGATTCTGGATGGCTGAAAAAACAAATCGACGGGAGATCTGAGACAGCTCTGAGATATCAACTTTAGTAACCTCCGAATCCTTGAGCGACTCGTCTGAGGTAAGGGTCGAGAATGTAGATAGTCCATGGGCGACAGGGAGAGTAAAGTCGGTGGTTGCTTCGAAGTGAAAGGTGGAAAGTGGATCTTCGTTGGCCGATACGAGGAACGGTTTCTCCTGGTAGAGACTTTTATCAGAAGATTCGGGATAGAGCATTTTCCTTGATGCCTGACGGTTGAATATGCTGATGATTAGCCGTGGTCGACGTGGGTGTCGATGCAAGATGCACTTTGCTGATGTTCACGAAGGAGTGCGAAAGATTGAAAGGGACCGGAGATAATACTGCTGGCTGAATCTTAGGAGATATATATTGAAATTAGTGGGTGCGCCGTACATAACTGCCTGCGGAAACATTACTAATGATGGATAGGTGGATCTCTTGGGAATCAATATTTTGATAAACCTATTCTGGAGTCTCATTCGCCAAGAAATTCACCTAACAATAGGCCCCTGCCTAGCATCGTTTTGTAGTAGAAGAGCGGCCTCCACGTGTTTTACTCGACGAAAGCTTGATGATTAATCCTGCTGCGGTTCCTAAGAGAGTTAGCTCGCGTTTAGAGTGGATCGATTATGTCATCATCATCGTGACTCAAATAAGCTACGATCTTTTTCCTTCGATAAGCAATAAGATTTTAGGGGTGCCTCTCATCCACCCCCAATCAGGTGCGGAGATGGAGGAACGGAGAAGTTTCTCCGGGAGCTCCTGTAATATCCCACTAATCTTATCAAGATCGAGTGTTCATATTGGTGCGATATTTCTAGAATATGCTTTCTCTTTGTTGGACATATTGCCTCAATCAAGCTGTCCGACTAAACGTTGGGCTTGGTATTCCGTATTTGCTAGATTACGTTTCATTGACAGTTAAGCGTGCTTATCATGTCACCAATCTATATTTGTCGTGAAATCGGGTGGATTCTTGATTATTGTTTGAGTGTATCACCCGGAATGTCACAAACTCTTCATTCCAATGATGGTCCAATCAATGATCATCCTATATTAGATACATTGAAAACCGGGATTTTCATTTCCTTCCGGAGTACGGACAACAAGACTTGCGGAAACGTCCTCCCTACGTGGATGCAGTCAAGACATAAAGAACAGTCAGGGGGGAGTGGGGTGGACTATCCTAAACAGATCAGTGGCGATGTTTGCATGGCCACTCGTTACCGAAGGATCGATTGTTCACGGAAACTTGTGCTTTAATGTCTCTGCTTGTTTTGACTGTACCTACCGATAGATGGTGGCAAAGGTGCGATACTTGATGAATCATCGAGATCTCATGCTGGAGAAACACTGCCAGGGGAATCCTAATCCGGATTTCGAGCCTCCGTTAGCACGCTTCAAGATGACCCCTGCACCCAGTCAGTGAGAAACATCAATGCAGATTTTATTATTGTCAACTTCAATCAGAAACCGGCGAATGTATGAATCTCCTCTACCCATCCGCAGTTTCCTTATTGCTGGAATTCCGCGGACTCCGAATTGCCAGGCTGGCATGAATTTAGTAAGCAGCTCAGAAGGCCCTTGCTGCCAATCAGCGTGATGCAGCTCTATCAGATACACCGTCATGCTCATATTAATATACACACACTTAACGGGGGTCCGATTGGAAGCTTTAATCTAATCAATTTTCTATCAGGTTGTGGCATTGCTGGCATGGTTGGCATTATTAGTAATTCTGAACACCAGCCTACGATCACGAATAGCACAGCAAACCAGATCAGCTATCAACTGACGAAATCAAGTATCAAGATTAGCTTCCGTGCTATAGCCATTTTTGGGAACTTCAAATGAGCTTTATCGTTCTGCATTTTCATTGGCCCCTGAGGCGATATCAAGTCCATCCTCTGCATTCGCACGATCCGCAGTAATGAGCTAGCGAGGCATTTTCCGGAGCACTATTGGCCGGTTTGGCGCTGTAATCCAAATAGATTAAGTTAATCAACAGATATACACTTCCGGAGAATTTCCCGGAAGCCCGCAACAACTTCGATCGATGTTATAGACGTAATTAGATATTGCTGCTACAATAATTAGCAATTTTGATCCACCGGAACTTCCTCGGCCACGGAGGAGAAATCCCGAATGCCAAATTTCCATCCCTATAAATAGGGGCCATTCTACCTTGTATCCAACATCAATACATTCGTGGATTCCACTCTGGTATCAAGATGCAAGTCCCTGAAGTTGTATACACTATTGTTAACAACAAGCCATTTTATCAAACCAATTTCCATACCAACATAGCTCCTCCAAACAAGGGCCTTCAGATCCCTTATCACTCATACAGCCAAGCATCCTTCTCCCTTGCCGACTCCCACAAAACCAGCCTCTCTTCCTTCTCCACATTCACTTCCAACGACTCACAGTCATCTGGGTTTTCGGAAGACTCCGTTCCAGAGCGGTTTGTATTCTCGGCAGTCAAAAAGCAGTCCAAGAAGAAGCATTTCAAGCTTTCCAAACTACTGAAAGCCAAAGCCAAGTCCAGCAAAAAGGCTGAACCCAACCAGCTACCCTTATTGGATGCTTTGAAGAAGCGCGATCTTCCCTCCCTTTCGGAGTTGTACGGATCCTTCTCCGAATATATGGGTGCCGGTGCCAGCGGCAACGTGCGCTCAACATATTCCTTGCGTGACGGCAAGAAGTATGCAATCAAGACATACAAAGCCAAGCAAGAGGGTCAGAAGGATAAGCACTATTTCGAGCGTATTAGTAACGAGATTTACATTGGTGCATCGCTCTCTCACCCCAACATTATTCGTACAATCGATGTCGTAATGGAAGAAGGTCAGATTCACCAAGTGATGGAGTTCTGCCCTAACGATCTTGTCACCATCATCAAAAGCGGACAAACAACTCAAGAAGAGATTAATGGATACTTCGTTCAGATGATGAAGGGTCTTCAGTATCTTCATCACCGTGGAGTGGCCCATAGAGATCTCAAATTGGAGAACCTTTGCGTGGATGAGCAAGGCACATTGAAGATTATCGATTTTGGAAGCAGCTTTATTGTGACCAATCCTCTCGACTCACTCCATCAAAAGTCCGCCACATCGCTGGTCGGAACTGATCCGTACATCGCACCCGAGGTTCATGCCAAGAAAGCATACGATGCCACTAAGGCTGATATCTGGTCAGCAGCAGTGGTGTTTGCAGCAATGGTTCTTCGCAAGTTTCCCTGGAAGGTGGCCCTGGAATCCGACAGCAGCTACGTCAAATTCCTTCAAAACCGGGACAAAGATGAGTTCTTCCGAGTGCTTCCTCAGCAGTCAGTGAGCCTCATCCGGAAGATGCTGGATCCCAACCCGGATAATCGTCCCTCAGTTGACGATATTTTCGAGGACTCATGGTTTCAATCATTGGTGTTGTAAACACCCTCCTCCTCATACCTCCCTCGCCCCCTTTCTCATGTAATATACACATTAACCACATTCAACTAATACAGCTCAACCCGATGGCATTCCAATAATTGTACCATACCTCCGTCACACGACTAGAACAATAAATAAACCCCATAATATCCATTACACATTTGCCTAAATGGGCCGAGTTGGCCACCAATTCTATTAACCGTTTGATTGTAATTCCAAGCTTGGGAATATTCGACATATATGGCTATACACGTCAGGGATTCCATATTGGTCTTGCTCGGTGGGGACGATTGCATTGTACTCGCCCACGTTTGATCCACTCGAGCCAGGCTCGTCCAATCATGTCTTGTACGTTGGATGTGTTGCCAAGCGATACTCTTTTGGAAAGATCGATCTTTCGGCGAATATACCAAATCCCCCGCTTCCCACCGAGGTCCGTATCCTACGTACGGTTGATATAACATAATGCTTTCGCTGCGGACCCACCGACTGACGCGCATTCTTTCGGTGCCGTCAGAGGGTAGAGCATGGGCGGCTCACCGGGGATCATTTCGTTCATTCATCAATCCCCAACATCACCCTCCATGATGCCGTTGAACCATCGCCCAACCCTGACGTATCCAACAGGAATATCCCCGTTGCGGCAATCCGGAATCCCGGCCAATTTTATCACACCAATTCCCCTTGGCAACCTGTTGCCGGTTACAGTAATTGAGGTGGTGACCCAATCCGGTACTATCAACACTTGGTGAGCCATGTGAAATTCATGGGCGTTGCAGTTCCTCATAAAATCCCTGGTCCCACGCTTCACCTAACGAAGGCCACTGTCATCAGGGGACGGCTACTTGGACGATAGATGGCCGGACTGTCATTTCCGCTAGCCTCCTTGTGGAGACCACGTGCAGCCGTCTCACCATCCACGGAGAAGTAGCTTCGTGGCAGATGTCTTCCTTGGTATCTCGGAGCGTCCGACCAGTTCAACCATTAGCACGAGTGGTACTGGAGTAATTGGCAGTTTGGGTGGATCTGAGAGCAATTCTATTGTTCCATGGCCGCGGCAGCACTGGTTAGCATCTACGGACACAAGCTTGACCCGTCTATTCAAACAGGTTCCTTACTTGCAGCCCGGTCAGCCATTCCTTGTTGCCAAGTGTCTGACTTGGCTCCTTTCACTTTATCTAAGATACGGAAGAGACAAGGAGGTGCGTTTTCGTAGTCCCCCCGAATGCCCACCAGTACCCAGCCCGCATATCTGATAGAGAAATAGAATGGCATGTACTGCATGCTCCCTTCCGACACAGGAAGCTAGCAATCGGAAGTTTGGCCACCAAACAAACCGACCACCTAAAGGTACCAACCTACTTTCAGCCCTTAGATCCACCTAGTTGGATCTCGAAGTCTGGCTCGACTACTATCAATACCTGTCTAAGCCCATAGCTAGCGAGAAGGGGGTGGCGCTCTTCCGTAGCATCGATCGTATCATATCACGCAAATCTTCGGGTTTCTTTGGCCTCCCTTTGGCATCTCTCCATAAGATATAAGCTACTGTTTATCTGGTCGGATTTGGTGCTTCTACCATTGGAAGTCCCATTACTATATCCGAGTCTCCACCTCCTAGGCATGGGAACTCACGGCTCAAGAAATCCTGTAGGCTTTGTTTTGGCGAAAATGAAGATCCACTCAATCGGGTATATTATGCTTGGATACAGTGCCTTCTTCGTCGAAAGTTCGATGCTGAACCACTTGGAATTCCATTCATACGGTGCCCTAATATCTCTTTGAAATTGCGGAATCCCCGGAAGTTACCACAATATTCGGTCCCACCCCCAAAGTCCCCAAACCTGCACACCACTTCTCAGGTCCTTTTCGAACGCTGCGGCAAAGCTCACTCCAAAGCGGAAGCTCTTTATACCATCTCAATAAACCCACTCGTGGACACTGTTGCGATGAATCATTCTAACCCCCCATGCTATTCACTCATCTTACTCGTGTCTTATTGCTAAGCGTCAAGTATTGCCCGATTGACCCAAGATTTCATTTGCAAGATATCGGCTAACCCTTTGGGTTGGCGAAGTCTTAGAAGGGACCAGAATTGCCAAATCCCTCTACATAGCCGAAACTTTGTGGGACTCTTCTGTTCACCATTCGGTTTACGTGGTTCTTCAACAGTGAGAACGCTTTATATGAGCTCAACATACCTCCATATGAATGCCATAAAGTCCTCTAGTTTGTCCAGTCACTTCCAGTAGGCCTCAAAATCCTGCCACAAAAACCATACATCCCATGTGGGGTGCTCAGTGCACTGGATGTTTAAATCACGGCCTGACCATTTTAGAGTTTCATGTCATTTTCACATGGGTACATCGTATTTTTGCGGAACCATTATATATGCAACCAGCTCAATTGGTAACAGGGGCATAAATGTTGTAAACTTTGTAATTCCACCTAAACATTCACCCAACTTAGTCGCAGTCTACAAATCTCAGTGAATTCTGCCCAAATTCCCCGATGGGATTTACTTGCAATATTTCATCAAAATATCTGGTACGCAGGACATGAGAAATAATGACCAGGTTAGGTGAATAGTTGGGTGCAATTGCAAAATTTACAACCCTCCCACTCAACCATAATACTGGGATTAACTAGTCCCAACCGTGGTCCAAGATACACAAGTTTGTCTCTAGCTAATGGTTTTGTTGATACATCTGCCTTCAATTCATCTGTAGGATGGTAAACTAAGTTGGTTAAGCTGTTTTGGATAGCTTCCTATATGAGATGATGTCATATATCTATGTGCTTATCCCTAGTATGAAAAGTTGGATCTCTACCTAATGTTTTACATTCTTTATTATCTGGAAATATAGCAGTATAGTATTATTGACTTACACCTAAATCTTTAAAGAGCTTTTTCACCTACATTGCTTCTATTGTGGCCTTACAGGTGGCCATAAACATTGCCTCTGTGATGGAAAGTGTAATGGCTGGTTACAATCTTGAGTTTTATGATATTCCACCTTTACAACAGAGAAAGGTGTATCCTGTGGTGGATCTTCTGACTACTTGATTTTGCCCCCCAATCTGCAGCAGAGTGTTGTAAAAGATCCAGCTCTGAATCAATATAGGTGTAACTTAAGCAGCAATCTATAGCCCCTGTAAGGTATCTGAATACTGTTGCAACATTCTGGGGAGTATTGGAAGTGATGTGGAGAACTACAGGATTTCATGTTATTCACTTGTGGATTTATTGATCAAAACTAAAGTATTTGTACTTTGGATAAAATAAGTCAAGTTAGTGTGTGGGCTGTTTAGGAAGGTCCAAGAATAAATGTGCTTCATTTGGGGCCCTTTGGACAACATTGCATATGGTGATAATCTGGGAACATGATAATTTAGTGAGAGTATTTTCAGTAAATCCCAACAAGAAATTTGGTCAGGACAGATTGCTAATTACAGAGTAAGATCTATGCAACTAAGTTAGCATAAATATTTAGGTGACAACTTAGCAATCACAACAAGTGTCTGCTTAACTGCAGCAACATGATCAGATTCATACTTCTGAAAGTTCATGAGATAAAGCAAGAGACTACTGTACCATACTCCCCACAGCAGAATGGAGTAGCAGAATGTGCAAACAGATCAATGATTAATATGACAAGATCTATGATCCATGATCAAAAAGCATCCTATGATTTTTGGGCAGAATCTGTTGCCACTGCTGTATGTGGGTTATCACTGACTGTACTTTAGTTGTAACACAGCAACTTGGTGGATTGCATGGGTTAACTGGCCAGTGTATTTAATCCGTTTGTGTATCTTCTCTAAGATGGTTCCTACTTGGAAATGCGGTTCAAGATGTTTGCAAATTTCTTGGAGGAGTCCTTTGATTGAGAGTTCTACTTCTGGTGCTCTTGCGGCTCATACCAGGTCTGCATATACCTCAACAACCATAGTACATATTAATGGCAAGTATGCAACAGAACAGGGGGGCTCTTGAGGTCTTGTAAGGGTGTGACAGTTGATTCCTTGTGCCTTCTGTCTGACTGTGTCCAGTATGGATATGGGAATTAGTGCGGCGTCCTTCTCCTTAATGATCAAGGAACATCCTCTTAGGTGGTACATGGTCTTCTTGGGTAGTATTTCCATGCTTCATATTGGTGTAGGTAACTTGTCTTGTCCCTCTATGATT
Organism: Basidiobolus meristosporus CBS 931.73; assembly: GCA_002104905.1. Lineage (NCBI taxonomy): Eukaryota > Fungi > Basidiobolomycota > Basidiobolomycetes > Basidiobolales > Basidiobolaceae > Basidiobolus > Basidiobolus meristosporus. Next base: position 40,226 of record MCFE01000677.1, read on the forward strand.
GTGTCTTGTATCAATGTAACTGCTCCAGCAAACAACTCTATAGGTGGCTCTTGTTGCATGTAATGCTTGTACCATATCTCTCAACACTTGCAGGTTGGTCTTGTTTTTGATATCATCTTGATTCTTGCTGGTGGGAGGGGTATTGCCAGTTTTGGGTCAACTGTTTCCTTTGGCGCTTTCCATATGCATTCTTTTGTTCTCCCCTTTGGGCAAACTTCCTTGCACATATCATTTGTACCTATATTGACTAAAATCTCCTCTAATAAACTTTTATGTATCCTGTGTCTTCCTCTATCCTTGTCCTGATAATTGTTTAATCACACTTTGGCTTCAGTGATGATTGGTGGATCATCATGAAATGGCTTCAGATGGGCTGGCGCTACATTGCTGATTGTCTTATTGTTCAGGGTGATGGTGTACTTTGGCCTGTGGTCCAAACTAATAACGGTGCAAGGGCCAATCCATTGGGGTGTAAATTGTGGGCAAAACTTGAGGCCTGCAACAATTTGATTGTACCACACTTTATTGCCTGGTTTCCACTTTTGTCCTGTAAGTTTCTCATTTTTGGGTGGAGGGGGAAGGTGCTTGTCAACATTTTCAAATACTTTTATGTATAGGTGGGCAATACAGTGTATCAACCTTTGTACATAGTTGTTATGTGTCATCAAGGGGGCACCTTCCATTGCCAATCTAGCTTCTTCATGCCACTTGGGCCTTTGTCCATACAGAACTTTGTACAGGGAGAAACCTGTTGTTTGATTTGGTATTGTACGCATTGCTAGGAGTGTCAGTGGGAGTAGCTTGGCCTATGATTGGGGAAGTTCCCAGTGGAGCTTCTCTAGTATGTGGCAACATGTCTAGCTCATCCTCTTGGTTAATCCGTTGGTCTGGGGGTGATACCTGGCCACAAAGACCTGAATCACGCCCATCATTTTGCACAAATGGGCCACAGTGTTGTTCAGGAAGGAGCAACCATTGTTGGACAGGAGTATCTGAGGATATCTGTGCCGGCAGATGAGGTGTTCTAGAATGAATTGGGCAGTTGTCTTCTGGTCCTTATCTTGGATGGCTTGGGCTTCTACCTGCTTTGAGAAATAATTGATAGCAATTATTATGCATTGTTCTCCTTTCTTTGTTTTTGTAAAGGGGCCAATGGAGTTGATCCCTACCCAGTGGAAGGGTAGGTCAAGCAGTATAGGTGCGGTTGTCCCTATCTTCTGACTCCAGTTAAATCTTTTGAAGGTGGTGCATCTTCATAGAATATTCATGACATCAGTCAACATTTTTTCCAATAAAATGATTTCTTAACATCTTGTATGTTGTTAGGGGGTTAGTGTGTCCTAATGACATATGTCTTTCTTGTATGATTTCTTTGCAGGCAGTTACTGGGAGTACCTTGACTCTGAACTGTCCTTGGAGGAACCATAACTGGTTTTCTTGTACTTTGTAATGACACCATTTCTTTCAAAAGTCTCTCTTCTGCTTGTTTGTAACAATGTGTTTGGGATACTTCCCTCTTCTTTTAAAGTAGATTACGTCCTTGTAGTCATTGCTGATGCATACTTGGCAAACAGGATAGCAACTGAGGAAGTCTGCGTCTTGATGCTTCTTGCCAGTGCAATGAGTTATTTTGAAGTTGTATTCTTGTAATTGGAGGGCCCAACATGCTAGTCAACCGGTAAAGTCTTAAGTTTTCATTAGCCAGACCAGTGTGCTGTGGTCTGTTACTATCATGAATTGGCAACCATCTATGTATGTATGGAACTGTTTAATTGAATAAACAACAGCCCAACATTCTATCTTGGTAACGGGGTAGTGACATTTGTGTATATTTAGCAAGCAGCTCATGTAACCAATTGGGTGGAATTTGCCAGGTTAGTGGTATTGTCCCAGTACAGTGCCTATACCAGTGAGACTTCCATCACAGTTAATAGAAAATCTTGCATCCCAATTGGGAGAACGTGACACTGGCAGTGATGTCAGGGAATGTTTCAGCTGATTGGATGCTCTCTTTTGAGGCTCCAACCACACAAAACACTGGCCTTTTTGTGTCAGTTTGTGTAGGGGGGCTGCTATTGTTGCAAAGTTCTTGACAAAGCAGCAATAGTAGCCGGCTAATCCTAGGAATCCCAACACTGCATTAATATCCTTTGGTGCAGGTGTATCTTGAATGGCTTTCAGGAGAGAAGTAGGGATGTAGTTTGAGTTGGTTCTTGAGGAGGGCTGTCAGGATATGTTGCACATTGTGTATATGTTCTTCTACATTGGGGGAATATATTGCAATGTTGTCCAGATACACAAGAGCGCATTCCCATTGTAGATTTCCTAGCACCTTGTCAATCATCCTTTGGAACATAGCGGGGGCATTGCACAAGCCAAAGGGTAGTTGGTTCCATTTGTATAATCCAAACAATGCTACAAAAGCGGTTTTGGGTCAATCTTCCGGGGCTACTTCTACTTGCCAATACCCAGAGATTAAGTCAAGAGGGCTAAAATACTTAGCTCCAATTAATCTGTCCAAGAGGTTGTCAATTTGCGGTAGCAGATACACGTCCTTCTGGGTGATGGCGTTCAATTTTTGGTAGTCAATGCAAAAGCGTTGCTTTCTGTCTTTCTTTGGGACTATCACTACAGGGGAGGCCCGTGGAGACTGGCTCTCTGTAATGATGTTGTCTTTTAATAAAGGCTCAATTGTATCTTTGATATAGTCTGTGTCAATTTCTGAGTTCCTATAGGCTTGTTGCTTGATGAGGTATTTGTTGGCAAGGCGGATTTGGTGATATACCCCAGGTATATGACCAATTACTTGGTTCTTAGAGAATACTTGGGCAAGCAGGTGTATTCCTTCTAGGAACTTGTCTTGTAGTGCAGGCAGTAGACTGGGGTCCACATCTAGTTTGAGGAGATCTTCTTCTGGTTCCTTGTTTGTAGGTGGTCCTTGGTTGTTTCCGTCAACTTCCTCTAGGTTTAACAATGGCACACCTCTAGGCAATGTCACCATGTGTTGCCTGTTGTTAACCACTAAGCACTCCAGACTTTGCGTTTCAAATTTTGGTGGTATCCATACTTTAGGGATCAAGATTCCTTCCAGTTGCTTGGATGCATTTGCTGCAGTTATCATTCATCTGCTTGTCAATTAAGCTATTGGTGTCACTAATGAGATCACCATCACACTGGCAGGTGGTATATTTATCACCTTTTGTGTGATGATCAGAGACTGCAATGGTTTCACCTCTTTGATTGTCACATTGATGCTATGCACCTTGCTCTCATTGGTGATATGTATCAGTGGGATACTTTTGGTATCCCACCTGAGTTCAGATGCACTGTAAAGCATATCCATCTTATGTTGGATAAACCAACTCTCACCAATGAGTAAGTTGTTGGCTGCAATGGGTAGAAACACAACATCTTGATGTATAATCAAGTTGCCTAGCCAGATGGGCAATTAGGCACCACTCCTACTGTTGTGTCCAGTAGGTCATTTGCTGGCTATACCCAAATGGTGTTGTTGGGGACTATATTTAACTTTGGATGTTTTGCTAATGATTCTGACATGATCAGCATAGAGGATCCTGTGTTGATAAGGGCAAGAATCTCCTTATTCTCTATATTTACCTTTACATATGCACCTTTATTTGGTTCTTGCAGGACCGTCTGGTTGACATGAAGGGTTGTTATCTCCTTTAATCCCTCTATCAGTTCCTTGACTAGATCCGGGGCCAGTCCCAGTAAATTGGTTATTTGGAGGGTTGCCTTGGTTTGCTCTAGTATCTTCATTATGGGGAATAGGCCATGGGAAGACATACTAGCATTCTTTGATCATTTCAACACTTCTTCCCAAGGCTCATTCTGCACCTCTTCACCTAATTCCGTGTTCTTTCCTTTTGATGGAACCTCTACTACAGGTTCCTTTGCCTCTTCTCTAGAAGCATCATGTTGACGCTTCTTCTTTTGTACTTCAACTGTTCTGACCAGACGACTTAAATTGACTGAGTTCTGTTGGCCTCCTGGCAAGGGACTCTGTCTTTTGATGCCTTCTTCTCTTTTGTGTCTGGTACGGGCTCTTGTCCATACCATTTTTCACATTTGTGGGCTTGGTGGCCTACTTCTCCACATACATAACATGGGCACTGTTGTTGTGGTTGTTCCATCTGTTAGGTCAGGGCTTGTACCTGGGCCTTTAAATCTACAACAGCTTCCCAGAGTTTATCACCTTCTTTGGGGACTTCTTGGACATTGTTGAGTAATTCCTCTAATTCACAGTCTTTCAGGGAGGCAACTTTTTCTTTCTTACAGGGGATCCCTGTCCTTCAATCATTTGTATCACTACAGGGTAGCCCCCATAGCAAGATGATCCTTTGTACTTGTTTGACCAACTCTTGCAATGTATTACAACCCTGTTATTCTTTGGATACCCTATGTCTTATTTTGTTGTCTAAGCCCATGATGTAATACCTCATGAGCTGTTGTTTGGTGATTTTGTCCTTTGGGAGACATTGGACTTGTTGAAGAAGCAGTTCAATGTAGGCTTCATAGCTGTCACTGCTTTTCTTCTGTGAGGACAGTAGAAGGGCTTTGTAGTGGTATCCTTTGGAATATAGAAAGCGTGTCTTGTGGCTTCTTCTAGTGCATCCCAGTCATCTTTAACTGTTTCTTCCAGCCCATAATTCTATTGCCATGCTGACCCTTCCATATGTCTTGTAAACTCCCTTACTTTCTTATTGTCATCCCATCCTGTGTCAACCGCAACTCTCTCAAACTTATCAAACCACTCAAGGGCTTTCTCTCTCTTTCCCTTGTATGTGTTTAGTTTGATTGTAGTAATCATTACCTCACTTGTGCTTATTTCTGCAGAGACGGCACCAAATATGTGGGTTATTACTGACTGTACTTGGTGAGTGGAAGAGCTTGTAGGTCAGGTCAGTACCACTTGATTCACAATAGCTTCCAATAGAAGGTAGCAAGGTAATAAAGACTTGTGTTTATTCCGTCCAAATCCTCTTGTCCTCTCACTTGGTTCAATTGGGTAGATATATATATCACTTGGGGGGCTTAGATAATAGACAATGTGTTCTAAAATAGGGGTGTGACCACCTTCCTGTTATGGTAAGTGTTCTAACTAGATGAGGGCAGGGATAGGAGGGAGGGCGCATGGGGGAATCACAGGGAGGATACTGGGGGACTTTGGGTAGGACTCTGGGGAGAACTCTTGGGCAAAGAGTGGGTACTGCATTTAGTACTCACACTGTATACCTTAACAATGTTGTAAAAATTGTAATTCCACCTAAATATTCACCTTAGTCACCTAGACCATCACCTTCAAATCCTAGAGAATACTGACTAAATTCTTTGTTGGGATTTACTCAATATAACTACCCAGAAAATGAAAATTCTCAAAGCTGTCCAAACAGCCTCAATCTTTGCATACATACTCTTGGGACCTTCCTAGACCTATTCAACATGTTTGTTATGCCAAGACCATGTAATAGTATAAATACTACTTTTATATTCAATATATCATCAAGTGAAAACCACATAATGTACTTGTTCTCCCAATCACCTCCAATATCTCTAAGACTCTTACAACAGGTTATGGGCCCCAAGCTGTCACTTTCTTCAATGCCTACTACTGCTATTACTGGAACTTTTCCCTCTGACCAAATTCCTTGTTGGGATTTACTTAGAATATTTACCCAAAACATGAAAATTAGATAAGTTGTCCAAACAGCCCCAAACTTTGCACACATGTTCTTGGGACCTTCTTTAACCTATTCTACATGTTTGTAATGCCAAGACTAGGTAAAAGTATAAATACTACTTTTACATTCAATAAATCATCAAGTGAAAACCACATAATCTACTTGTTCTCCCAATCACTTCCAATATCTCCAAGACTCTTACAACAGGTTATGAGCCCCAAGCTGTCACTCTCTGCAATGTCTACTACTGCTATTACTGGAATTTTTCCCTCTGCTGAAAAGTTGGATGGCTCTAACTACCAAGTGTGGAAGGTGAAGATGAAGATGCTGCTACAAGAAAGAGGCCTTTGGGATATTGTCATGGGAGAAGAATGCCCTCCTAAAAATGTGGGAGAGGAAGCCTTAAAGTACCAGAAGAAAGAACAAAGTGCCTTTAACTGCATTTGCCTTAATGTCAAGGACAAATTGCTAATTCAATGCTCAAGAGCAAAAACAGCAAAGAATGCCTGGAAAGCATTGGAAGACACCTAACAGTCATGTTCAGCTGCCAAGAAGATGTATCTGAGACAAAAATTCTTTACTACAAAGATGCTGCCAGGAGAAGAAATGAAAAATCTAATTAACAGAATCACCCTGCTGGTAGATGAGATGGAATCTGTGGGCGTACCAATTACTGATGAGGATGTGATAGTTACCATCCTGAATAGCCTGACAGACAAGTTTCCGGGCCTTGTATCAGCCCTAGAGTCCAGAACTGAAGATTTGACCTTAAATTATGTATATGGAAGGCTCCTGGATGAAGAAATAAGAAAATCAAGCGCCAATAAGAAGGTAGCAGAAAATGCTTTAATAAGCAATGATAACCAACAAAGGAGGTATCCAAGACCCTACAAAGGCAACAGCAACCTATTTTGCTACTACTGCAAAAAGAAAGGACACACATCAGACCGGTGTCTCAGAAAGAAAGATTATCAGCAAAAGAAGCCTGAATATCAAAATGCTGCAACAACTGAAGATAGACTATTCATATCTGCACTAAATATGACCAAAAACAAGGATTCTCAGACGTGGTATATTGACTCTGGAGCTTCTCAACACTTTACCCACCAAAAAGAACT
>MCFE01000678.1:0-47036 GCA_002104905.1 Basidiobolus meristosporus CBS 931.73
CCTTTTGTGCTCTTACACATCCTGCACAACATTGATCTGCAAAAAAACGTCAAAAAAATGAATTTTCTCTTGCATCATAGGTGACACACAGGGACTGCTTTGCATGAAGATACAGAGCTATATTTCACACTCTGGGGCAAGTATAGGTTCACTTGGCCTCTCTGGAACACTATGGCATCATTTGGCACTCATGGCTCCATGCAGCACTATCCAACAGAACATGTCTAATATACAATTCACTATTTTGGTTACTTGCAAAATCTTGTCAAGTTGCAAGTAACTGTTTATCCTTTGCTATACAGTTTGCTTGCTCTAGTTTCAGTTTTTTGTCTGCTTGTGTCTTCTTGAATTCTCTTGCCAGGTTTCCTGGCTTCTTGCAGTAGTTACAGCAGTAATTTTTTCTTTGGTTATCATGCTGAAGAGCTTTTGTTTTAAAGAGAGCTTGCTTGATACTGACTTTGCTCTAAAGATCTTTTCTAAGGATTCCCATGCTGTGTTGGCTGCATTTGAAGCATGGATTTGTCCAATGAAGGAATCTTCCACATTGATATATATAGCAATAGAGGTCTTTCTCTTCCTCTCTTGAAGCTCTACACCTCTTCTGCTGTTCCTTTGGGCACAACTTCTGTTCCTGTTACTATATTCCAAAGCATGCTTTCCTCAAGGTGGATCTGCATCTTGATTCTCCACAGTCATTAGTTCTTCCCATCAGACCCTTCCTTTGCAGGGAAGATGTTTGTATTGTTCTGTTTGCTTGTAGAAATCATCTTTAGATGAGGTTATAGCATTTAGGGCTCATAACCTGTTACAATCTAAGAAGTAAATTGGATATCAGGAACCTATGTAGAAATAGTGATAATAGTCAAACTGTTATTGAATCATAAAGAAGCTCAGTATATATACTTCTGTAGAAGTAATAAAACTGTAACATCAAGGATAGCTTCTTTTCACTTAGGAGCTTTCTCTAATTGCTTCAGGGCTAATGCACAATGTATGGTAAACATGCTAATTTGATCTTCACTATAGGGGAATAATCATTGGATCATAGATATGCAGAAAGTGGCAGGGTAAGGGCTCTAGGCTAGTCCTATCATGACCAAGACTAGTCCAGAACTGTTAACCAAGTTTCCGCTGCTGAACAATATTGTTACAAGTCTTGGTATAAGAGTTGTAGAGGAATAGGGAGTTTAGCTGGTTTTGTATTCACTAAAACTTTGACTGATTTTTATTGAGGTTCTAGCAGCTGCTTATATATGTTTTGCAACATCAATTGCAGACTAATTGTATTTCCTAATGTAGGTTGTGGCTGACCACTCATTTAATTGCATCACCATCACCCAGTACAATCCTGCTTAATATATCAGTTTCTGTCTGATAACAAGATGCTGTTTCATTTGCTGACTGATGCTATTGACTTGATATATAACACTCATACACTTATAAACTAAAAATATAACTTATTGATTTAATAAAAACTGATCTAACATCAATATTTAAGCAGTAGATTATAGCAATACCAAGAAGTCCATTAATTCAGCAGAAGAACCCTCTCAGCTTTGGTAAATAAGAATACTATGGTCTGCAACTTGAATGTTCAATTTCTATCAGTATTTAGTCAAACTGATCAACTTAATATCAGGCCTTTCAGTATACCAGTATTTTTAGTCAACAGATGAATCAGCAAGTCCTTATTGGACAGAAATAGATATATGCTGAGTAAAATCTAATTGGGTGATAATGATGCAGCTAGACAAGCTGTTAGCCACATCCTACACCAGGGAATATACTCATTAAGCAATTGATCTAGTAAAATGTATATAAGGAGCTGCTGTAACCTCAATAAACAACAGTTCAAGCTTCAGTTAATGCAATACTAGCAAAACTCTGTATTCTTCTAACACTCTTATATCAGGACTTGTGACATAAAGAAGTGTTTTAGATACAAGGAACTTATCATGAAATAGTGATAATGGTAGAGCTATTGTTTATTTCAAAGAGGCTGAGTGTTTATACCTTTATAAAGGTATTAGAGCTGAGACACTAAGTTAGGAGAGTTTATTCATAGTCAGAAGCATTCTGTAGCAGTTTCAGGATTCAAGTATAATGTTTGTAAAGTGATGGTGTTACAAGTCTTGGTAAAAGAGTTGTAGAGGAATGGGGAATTTAGCTAGATTGTATTCACTAAAACTTGAACTGATCTTTATTGAGATTCCAGTAGCTCCTTATATACATTTTGCCAGATCAATTGCTGACTAATTGTATTTCCTAATGTAGGTTGTGGCTGATGACTCATTTGATGGCATCATCATCACCCAATCAGATCCTACCTAATATATCTATTTCTGTCTGATAAGAATCTGCTGATTTATTTGCTGACTAATGCCACTGATTTGATAGATAAACTGATATACTGATAGCCTAAACATAAAACGGATTGATTTGACTACAAACTGATCTAACTTAAACATTCAAGCAGCAGATCATAACAACAACTTGACTCTGACTATAGGGGAACAATCATAGAATCTTATATTGGAAAGAAAGGGGAAGAATTAGGGCTATAGATGAGACCTGCAGTTACTAAGACTTCTTCAGAATTGCCAAGTACAGTTTGGTGGCTGAATACCACCAGCTAGTCCAACTGCTGCAAGTCTTACTATAAGAGTGTTTGAGTAATACAGAGTACTGCTAGTATTGTATGGATTAAAACTTGAGCTGATTTTTATTGAGGTTCCTGCAGCTCCTTGTATACAATTTGCCAGATCAATTGCTGACTAATTGTATTTGCTAATGTATGTTGTTGCTGATGACTCATTTGATTGCATCATCACTACCTAATTGTGTCTTACTCAGTATATATATTTCTGTCTGATAAGAATCTGCTGATTCATCATCTGACTAATATAACAGATTTGATAGATAACACTAATATACTAATAGGCCAAGTATAAAGCTAATTGACTTGACTAAAAGCCAGTCTAACTTAAATATGCAAGCAGTAGATCATGACATTCTCCCTTGCAAAGTTCAGAGGTTTCTCTGAATCTCTTTTCTTGTGACACCAGTATCTTGATGGTTCAGTGTTATCAGTGAGACTTGAAAGCTTGAGTCTGTCTTTATGACCTAAATCTTGGTGGATGTTCCCTTTTTATCCAGTGATTTGCGAGTTGCAAATGGACATTTTGGATGATCTAAAAGGTCTTGTCCATTGTGGCTCAAACTTCTTACAAGTGTTGTTTCTCAGAAATGAGAAGTTCTCAACTGTCAATGCTTCTGGTGAAATAATATTCTCAAATCTCTGATTTGTTTTTTCTGCACTTTGAGATACTTTGGCCTGTGCCTCTTGGCATCTTTGTACCAGTTGCTGATGTCTACTTGGCAGACCAAGCTCATGTTGTAAAGTGTCTGTAAGCTTTTGTTGTGTGAGATCTCCTGGAATTCTTGGTTCACATCCATACACTAAGTAAAATGGTGATTGCTGGGTAGTGTTGTGCACTCTTACACTGCAGGCAAACAGTGCATGGTGTATGTATTGTCCCATTTACAGACAGCACCATTTGCATACTTGGTCATATTTTTTCAAATAACTATTTGAATTGCTCAATGACTCCATTAGTTTTAGGGTGACATGCCAAGGTTTTCAATTATTTCATCTGCTCTATTTGCAGGCAAGCTTATAACATCTTTGCCATAAAGTTTGCTCCTCAATCAGACAAAGCTTCTACATGGCATTCAACCTTTTAAGTATCTAATGGTAGACAAAACTTACAACTTCTTGTTTATTGGCTATAGGCATAGCTTTAGCAACAGCAATTTAGTGGCAAGGTCAAATGCTACTAGAATCCAGTGGCTGCATTTCTTATTGGTTGGTAGTCTCCCAATAAAGTTAATACCCTATCTCTAAAGTGATCTGACAGGATCCTACAGAAAGAGTTGAGCAATTCTCTGAGGTTGGCCTTGGTTAAGTTGCCAGTTTGGGCAAGCTGTCACCAGCTTCTCAATATCTTGTTTCATTCTGGCCCACCATGCTCTGGCTTTCACAAAACTATAGGCTCCTTCAATTATAAGATGTCCATATTGATTCAGTAGCTTACGTTGTGGTGGGGTAAACATACCTCCCACAGACAAGTTTATTCATATAGCCATTATGATATACTTATCCATATTTTATCTTATCAGTATTATCCCATTCTTCTTTTGCCCATATTATCAGTATTATCCCCATATGATGTTTACTCTGATTAGTTATTAGCATTAGTTATCCCAGATGTTATTCAGCCTTGTGATCAGTAGATGTACCTATATAAGGCAAGTACCCATGTCAGTACCCGTGACACATGACCTAGGTGTGTGTTACCATCCCTACCATTTCAATACCATATATGGTATTTCTATGTTGCACAGGTTTCAGACTACTGATTCATGATTGGTTGAGAGTGCTGTGCCTTTTAGAACCTTCCAGGACATTCTTGGCATATTTTTAGCTCATAGTGATGTCATCAAGAATTCCACTGGTACCTAGAATCTTCTAGAACCTTGTCATTAGTAATCACTTGGTAATCAGGAAAAGTATTTAAGGGAAAGCAATCCCTCATCAATAAATCATCCCTTCTATCAGTAACACTTCTACCTTATTGATTAGCAGTTGATCACTGCACCTGCCTTCAACAGTACATCTCAGACCTGCCATCAAGGAGCTTTTCAGGGTAGTGCACAAGACACACAGAGGCCTTTGGAGACACTTGGAGCACCTAGGAAGCTAGAGAAGCAGGAGCTTTTACCATAGAGACATACTGACAAAGACACCAGCAGTTTAGACCCAGAGGTTATTGCACCCATCAGACACCTCACACACCTTGAGTTGTGTAGCTTCTCCCAGGAGTACCTCTACACCACCACAACGTGTTAAATCCAGGTAAGTAACATGAGAGTAATAGGCAATAGGGCTTTCTTCATTTATATGATAGAGTGTTTGATCATGTGCTAAAAATTTGCTGGCTTCAACCTAGACTATTCTCTTGATCTTTTTATCCTCCTTGTTAGGAACGGTTTAGTCCTACAAGTATGTTGGCAATAAGCTAGGACAGTTTGTTTTATGCACAAGGTTGAGTTGTGCAATTTGTTCTAGTCTTGATAAGCATCAGCAACTGTGTTGTTTTTCCCAGGGCAGTAGACATTCTTCTAGTAAGATTGCTGAATGTATTCATTTCATCCTGTCATTACTCTGGATAGTACAATCTGAGTTAATATTCACTTGTATGGGCATGATCAGTCTTTTCATTCCAATTGAATCCTTCAATGTAGGATCTCCATTTTTCAAGCAGTGTACTATGGTAAGCATCTCCTTCTCATACTTGGGATAGTTTGCCCTTCTGTGTTGTATTTTTGGATTCAAAATCAACTGGGCAGTTCATTCCCTCATGTTCTGGGTTCAGTACTCCACTAATTGCATAATCTGAAGCATCTGTGCATACAGTAAGCTCTTTTCTGAAGTCTGGTAATCCAAAGCTTGGCCGCTTAGCAAGTCCCCTCTTGAGAATCTGAAAGACAGTCTCACAGGCTTTATCCCACTTCAAGATGTTGCTTACTTGAGGATATCAGTTAATGGGGCTGCAATTCTTGCAAAGGACCTGGAAAATCTCTGATAGTAGTAAATACACCAAGGAGCAATATGGACTCTGATATACTATGGAGCTGCTTCAGGTTCTTGATGACTTCACCCTTTGTAGGATCCAGAGTCACTCCATCAGCAGTATTGCTGGCTTTTCTGGGCACAATGGATAATGTGGCTGTGCAGTGTGTGAGATCCAGCAGATTAACTCCATAACTTATACATATGGCTATTATCTAAACACCAACACTAATAGCATTGTATTCCCACCAAGAAAAGGTACCTATGTTGGCATGCAGTTTTAGTAAAGTTGGTGAGCTATCAGCATTTAACCACAATATGGAATATATTGCAAAATGAAGGTGCCCAAGATAGACAGTATTAGGTGGAGGAAAAGCACTCCACCAAGAGCAATATATTTGCTTTTCCACAATTTCTGTATATCAATTTCCAATTTGCACATGGGTCATTTCAATCTAAATGGGCCCTTTGATATACCGGAAATCTCATAGGACTGGCTAAATCTCACAGTGTAACTACAACTGACGCATTTGTCACAAGATCCACACAGTATTTGCACGCTCATACAATAATCCAACAGCAACAACTAAATGTGAGGAATATGTGGTTCCATGATTATTTCAAGAGTTGGAATCCATTAAATTTGCGGTATAAGTAATTAGTAGCTACTTGCCAGATTCAGTATAAGAGCTAGCTGTGTTTCTTGCTGCCCATGGTGGATGTCTGCTTGTGTACTGTGAGGCTGGTATAAAATATATTGAGAGTTATTGTCATTGGCAAGGTGCAAATGCAGCTGAGATAATAGTTTTATTTGCTAGCCTTTGCTTAGTCTTAACATGTTGGATACTTATGTAAGTGGCCTTCTAAAGCAATATCTATTTAAGCAGACTGAAGATATAGCCATATGTTGACTTTAAAACAACTTCATCAAAGCTCACTCAGTGCATATACAACTTTGATTAAGGGAGTTTGTGACAGATTTTGAGCAGCTGCACTGAAAGCATAAAGCAATCCAGATTGATCTCTCTTACTACTGTATCCACGCTTCACTCCATCTTTCATGGTGTGTGCAAAATAGTAGAGTTTGCCTCACCCCCTGGAGTTTCCTTTAGAGTAGATGTAGGGAGATAGGAAGGTGATTCATACCAGTAGGTAATGCCATATTCTAATCTCAGCAAAAATAGTACCTTCATGTGTGGCACAGATGTAATGACTTAAGACCAGGGAAGAATATTAAAATACCAAGTAAAGATGCAACAGGCAAACCCATATTCTAGTGGCATTAAGAAGCTAAGCAGTCCCTAGATATTGAAAGTCTTTCACTAACACATGGTTAGGCTGGATGCAACATGCATCCAATCATTATAAGGATATTTCTAGCAGAGTCTACACATTTCTCATGGTTGCAAAGTAATATCCAGAGCTTTCAATACACAACTCACACAAATAAGTGTCAGTGCACATGTGGTATGGGTACTCATGTCTAGCACAGAGAAGGAATGTAATGAATATGTATTGCAAAAAATATAAAAAAACTTAAAAGTGTTCATGGCAGAAGTGGCTACAACCAAGCATATAGTTATAAGATGTATATCTTACTATTAGTACAAGGTAAATAGCTAGCTTGCAAGTATCACACTAAATTCCTATAAAGCTGAGGTAATCAAGGTGTCAACTGTTGTGTGTGTTCATGTTGAAATATTGGACTATTTGCTCACATTCAGCGGCTAAAAATTTACTTAACAATTATGGACTAGTCTTGGTCACTGTATGAGTGATTTACGTCCCTAACTATGCAAGTTTATTCTGATTTATGATTGAATACAAATTCCCTATATTCCAGATCATGTTGGCACATCTATCAAACATTATATACTAATCCTGAAACTGGTACTGAATGCTCCAAAATATTGAGATTCCCACCTTTCTTGGTGTTACAGCTGTATCACTACTACAAAGGTATAGATCCTCTCAAAGATTCTTAAATTGTGGTCTAGCTAGGGATTTTGTGAACATACCTGCCACCATTTTGTCAGCTGGATAGTAAACTAACTCCACTTGGTTACTTTCTACAGCTTTCCCCACACAGTGGTATTGTGTATCTATGTGCCTAGTTCTGGCCTGATTAGTAGTATTTGCAGCTAGTTAAATACAACTTTGATTATCTTTGTGAATACATATTGGTTCATTGGATTAGTGCCTAAGTCTTTGAATAAATTCTGTAGCCATATAGCATCCTTGGTTGGTTGGCAAGCAGCCGTACATTTGGCTTCCATTGTCTAATGGGCCACAGCTGGTTGTTTCTTGCAATTCCATCTTTGTAGAAGTAATACAGCTGTAACACTAAGCAAGAAGGGCTTCTTAACATTCAGGGGCTTTCTGTAACAGTTTCAGGGCTAGCACAAAATGCTGGGTAAAAAGTGTAAACATGTTCTTGACTATAGGGGAACAATCATAGGATCATACATCTGAATAAGCTGGCAATTTTGGGGCTGCAACTTAGTCCTACAGCAACCAAGACTAGACTGGAATTTTTATGCAAATTTTTTGCTGCTGAATGATACCAAATAGTGCAATATTTCAACATATTCAAATAACTTAGCCACCTAGATTGAGATATACATATCTCAGAGAATACTGATAAAATTCCATCTTGAGACATACCTACAGTGTTCACACTTAAGCATTGGGTACTCAAAACATGTAGGTTTTTTAAGTTGTCTAAATAGCATCAATCCTGGCATACAGGTTTTAGAACCTTGCTGAGCATATTCTACATGTGTTATGATCTGCCGCTTGAATGTTTAAGTTAGGTCAGTTTTTAGTCAAATCAATTAGTATATGTTTAGGTTATCAGTATAACAGTATTATCTATGAAATCAGCAGCATTAGTCAGCAAATGAGTCAGCAGATCCTTCACAGACAGAAATAGATATTTTAAGTAGGATCTTATTGGGTGATGATGATGCAATCAAATGAGTCATCAGCCACAACCTACATTAGGAAATACAACTAGTCAGCAATTGACCTGGTAAATGTATATAAGGAGCTGCTGGAACCTCAATAAAGATCAGTTCAAGTTTTAGTGAATACAATACTAGCTAAACTCCCCATTCCTCTACAACTTTTATAGCAAGACTTGTAACATTGGTAGCAGCAATAACCAGAAACCTCCCTCCTGAAGAAAGAAGAAACCACCCTCAAGATATCAGACAATCAAGAATGGAAGAATGCCATGCAGCAAATCCTGGCCCAACAGCAACAGTTACTCCAGATCCTCAGCCAACAGCAACAAGGAATGGCTACCATGGCTCAGAGCCAGCAAAGCCCTGTCAAGAGCAACTTTAGTGTGAAGGTCAACCAGTACCATGGCAGAGTCAATGAAAACCTGGAAACTTGGCTCTTTCAGATCAAAGAAGCTTTTAAAGCTGAAGGAATTGCTCCAGAAAGCAAGTTTGATTATGCAGCTTCTTACCTGGCAGATGCAGCTTTACAGTGGTACCACAACAAGCTCAGGTCAGCCACTATGATGGGATGCTCTACAATCTCTATCTGGGATGAATTTGTGTCGGAAATTCAGGATGCATTTGAACCTTCACACCAGCAGACACTACTAAGAAGGAAGTTGAAGACACTTGGACAGAAAGGAATGGTACAAGAATACATCTATGAGTACAGATGTCTACTTAGACATATTGAAAGAATGGACCCCCTGGATCAAGTTGAATACTTTATTGATGGTTTGAAAGAAAGCACTTGCAAGGAAGTGAATTATCAATGACCTCAGACTATTGAAGAAGCCATCAAGATTGCCATTGACTATGATGCAGCTACGTTTGGAGTTGGGAAGCCTACAGTGACTAATCAGAAAGGCTACAATCATTAAGAAAGAGGACAGCAAGAAGCAGTACCAACGGAAATAGATGCTATGCAGAAGAACCCCACCTCAGAAGAATGCAGGAAGAAAGTACTTTGTTACAATTGCAACCAGCAAGGACAGTAGAGCGCTTAAAAAGGTACCCAGATGTTCCTCATGGCAGTATCACAGGAGGATTTTGCTACCCCAGTACCCCAGCAGGTCCAGACTCTCTTGAAGAAATACTCAGACGTGTTTTCAGATGAGCTTGTAAGCTTACCACCAGTCAGAGACATGGATCATGCCATTGACACAGGAGATAGCCCTCCAGTGAGCAAGACACCTTATAGAATGAGTCCATTAGAATTGGAGGAAATGAAGAGACAAATTGCTCAGCTATTGGAACAAGGATACAGCAGACCCAGCAAGTCACCTTGGGGGGCACCAGTGCTTTTTGTGAAAAAGAAGGATGGAACACCTAGGATGTACATTGACTACAGAGCCCTCAACTCAGTTACCATCAAGAATAAGTACCCCATACCTTGGATTGATGAGCGTTTGGACCAACTTAATGTAGCCACCATATTCAGCAAGATTGACCTCATGTCAGGATATAACCAGATTAGGGTGAAACCAGAAGATATCCCTACAACAGCATTCAGGACCAGATATGGACATTACAAGTACTTAGTCATGAGTTTTGGCCTCACTGATGCCCCTGCAACATTCATGACGCTGATGCAGACTGTCTTTCAGGAGTACTTAGGCAAGTTTGTGATACTCCTACTGGGATGTCATACTAATATACAGCAAGACAGAAGAGGATCATGTGGTGCACATTGAAAAGGTCTTGAAGAAGCTAAGAGAGAACAAGTTATATTGCAAGCTGGCCAAATGTGAATTCTTCAAGGAACATGTTGAATACCTGGGACACATAGTGACTAGCACAGGAGTAACCTTAGACCCTAAGAAGGTTGAAGTTACTGAGAACCTGAAGCAGCCCCATAGCATATCAGAGCTCAGATCATTCCTTGGAATGGTTTCCTATTATTGGAGATTTGTCAAGTCTTTTGCAAGTATTGCCGCCCCTTTAACTGATATCCTCTAGAAAGACAATACCTACAAGTGGGACATAGCTTGTGAGACTGCCTTCCAGATGCTCAAGAATGAACTTGCTAAGCTGCCAAGCTTAAGAATACCAGACTTCAGAAAAGAGTTCACTCTGTGCACAGATGCTTCAGATTATGCAATTGGTGGAGTATTGAGCCAAGAACACAAGGGAAAGGACTACCCTGTTGCCTTTGAATCCAAGAAACTGAACTCAGCAGAACAAAACTATCCATTCCATGAGAAGGAGATGCTTGCCATAATACACTGCTTGAAGACATGGAGATGCTATATTGAAGGAGTCAAATGCACTCTGAAGAATGATCATGCCTCCCTCAAGTATATATTTACTCAGAAGGTACTCTCTAGAAGAATGACAAGATGGAGTGAATACATTCAGCAATTTGACCTGGAGATTTTCTACTGCCCTGGAAAAAACAACATGGTTGCTGATGCCTTATCAAGATTAGATCAAGTTGCACAACTCAACTTGGTGCATAAATCAGATTGGCCTAGCCTATTACCAAAGCACTTGGAGGACCAAGCCATTCCTAATGAGGTGGATGAAGATATCAAGAAGATAATCTGTGATGAAGCCTGCAAATTTGTAGTACTGGATGAAACACTCTACTAAATTGTTGATGGAAGCCCTATTGCCTATTGCCCTTATGTTTTTTGCCTGGAATTAATACATAAGCTACACAATGAGTATGGACATCTTGGAATTGAAGGAACCTATAGTCTTGTGAAAGCCAGAGCATGGTGGCCCAGAATGAAACAAGACATTGAGAAGCTAGTGAAAACATGCCCAAATTGCCAAATTAACCAAAGCCAATCACAAAAAATTGCCAAACTCTTTCCCTTGGAGCCTGTAAGACCATTTGAAAGATGGGGAATTGACTTTGTTGGAAGACTGCCAACTACCAGGAAATGCAACCGTTGGATCCTAGTAGCAATTGACCATGCAACTAAATGTCCAATTGCTAAAGCTTTACCAATAGCTAGTGAGCAAGAAGTTGCAAGTTTCATTTACCATGAGATCCTGATGAAGTTTGGATGCACTGTGGAGATCTTTTCTGATAGAGGAGCAAACCTTATGGCAAAGACAATAGAGGCTTACCTGAAAATGCAGCAGATCAGACACTTGAAAACCTTGGCATATCACCCCAGAACTAATGGAGTCACTGAGCAGTTTAATGCATCATTTGGAAAAATGCTGACCAAGTATGCAAATGGAGTTGTCAGTAGATGGGATGAGTATATAGACCAAGTACTATTTTCATGCAGAGTCTGAGTACACAACACCACCCAGCAATCACCATTTTACTTAGTGCATGAATGTGAACCAAGGATTCCAGGAGATCTCACACAACAAAAGCTTACAGACACCTTTGAAGATGAACTCAGTCAGCCAAGTAGACTCCAGCAACTGGAACAAAGACGTCAAGAGGCACAGACCAAAGTATCTCAAAGTGCAGAAAAGATGAAGCAGAGATTTGATAAGACTATAGCACCAGAAGCATTGACAGTTGGGAACTTGGTACTGCTAAGAAACAACACTTGAAAGAGGTTTGAGCCACAATGGACTGGACCATTCAAGATCATCAGAGAATGTCCATTTGCAACTTACCAACTGGTAGACAAACAAGGCAATATCCGGGAAGACTTAGTGCATAGGGACAGACTCAAGCTTGCAAGACTTGCAGATAATACTGAACTATCAAGAGATTGGTATCACAAGAAAAGATATTCAGGAGAACCCTCTGAGCTTTAGTAGGGGAGAATGTTATGATCTACCGCTTGAATGTTTAAAATATATCAGTTTTTAGTCAAATCAATTAGTATATGTTTAGGTTATCAGTATATCAGTATTATCTATTAAATCAGTAGCATTAGTCAGCAAATGAAGCAGCATATCCTTACCAGACAGAAATAGATATATTGAGTAGGATCTCATTGGATGATGATGATGCAATCAGATGAGTCATTAGCCACAACCTACATCAGGAAATACAATTAGTCAGCAATTGATCTGGCAAAATGTATATAAGGAGCTGCTGGAACCTCAATAAAAATCAGTTCAAGTTTTAATGAATACAATACCAGCTAAACTCCCTATTCCTCTACAACTCTTATACAAAGACTTGTAACACAAAGCAGCATTGATTGTATCTCTGCTTCTTGTTGGTAACTACAAGACATGGTCTACTATTTGTCAAATGCCTTAACTAGCTAGAGCAGCTTTTTCTAATACTAACTTGTCTCTGACTTATGGTGACTTTCTTTCCTTTCCTTTTCTCATCCTCATCATTATGGCTGCTATGCCTGGGTGCTTCCTATATGATACAAAGAGCCATCCCTGATAAATGACATACTGGTGCATCTGTTTTTGGTAGCTTTTCCCTTACTGGCATTCTTTCTGCTAAGTGATACTTTGTTATTATTTGCTTACAGCATTTAGCCCTGCTTTTGATAGCACTTGAGGCAACCACCAGTTCTTGACCTGAGCTTTCTCTCATTTCTGCATTTATAATCACTTCCATTCATGAGGTATCTTCTCAGCATACTAATGGTAGCCATAAATACTTTTGCAGCTTTTATTATACTATACTGCTCTTGGAGCAGGTTAATCTCATTATGCATAGCCTTTGGTACCTGATGGTCCCATGGTATGAAGGCCTACATCTGATTGCATGCAGACTTCTCACAGCCTGTCAGGGATTGATTCAGTATTGCTGCCAAATATTTTACACCCAAGGGATATACTTGACATTTCAAACACAATATTGTTATCCATACTCCAACACTGCAAGCAGCACATTCCACAGTGCAAATATTTAGTAGTCAGAATAAAATTGCAGTATTGACTGCAAGCTATTGGCCATTGGTCCAAATAGGGAATCAATTAGAAGCAGAGAACAACTGAAATATTGGGGGTATGTTGCTGCAAAAGCAATTGCTTTGTTAGCTCTTCAAAATTTTCAAGGTGGTAATTGCAAAGCTGTAATTAGGGCAATTCAGGCTAAAAATGCATATTGAAATACCAGACATACTTAAACTGTTAAGTAGTATGCATAATGCTGAACATACAGAGTTGTATTTTATTCTCACTCCACCTTGCTTGGTGCATCAAGTACATTAGACCACACTTCACCTCTTGGGAGTTTTTAGTGCAGCAGATGTACCAGGAGATAAGATGACAGGTTAGCTTGCAAGTACTGCAACATTCACAGTTTATCTAAGGAATCAACTTCAAGTATATTGTAGATGTTATGTGCAGATATACAATTGATAGCTGTGAATGGTAGGGAATATTGAGCAAGGATATACACGTGGATACACCTGTGCCCTGATCACTGAAAAAACATTCTGCTCCAACAAGTGGGTAATCACTCAAGAAAGGCAAGCTCAGATAGCATGGAACAAGCTACTAACTTGCATTAGGACAATGTAACTACTGAATGCCGGTACCTCTTCAGTATAAGACATAACCTACCCTGTATAAACAAAAATTCACCCCAAAAAACTAAAGTGCACATATACATAGAACTAGATCTGAGCAGGGAGAAATGTAATGGTTACTTGATATCAGTTTGTGTATACCAAACAGTGTTGAGGTAATCAAGGCTAAAGCAGCAGTAACAACGCCTATGATAGCAAGATACATATGTATACAGATATAGAAGGCCTGTGGCAACTTAGTAAGTGCCACCACAAAAGCATCAAAAGTTGAGATGATAGTAGTGCATCACTTATAGTGTGTGAATACTTACTGTTTTTTGACTCAGATTAAAAAAATACAATGCTCTATACAGTAGGTTATTGTTATGGAAGGAAAGGTAGAGTTGGATGCACATGGCAGCTGATTTTTGTATGTTTGCCTATATCTCACTAAAAAGCTGCCAAGTCAAGGTGATATAGTGTGTCATTAGCAGCAAATGAGCATGTATGCAAATGTTAGTGAGTAGGAAGCAATATTGTTGTTTGATTAAAGTTGTAAATGGAATCCCAGTGACAAGGGTGGATAAGCATATAATGAGGCACAGCCCTGCAGTAGAATATATAAAAAGCTCAATTCAATAGAAAACGCAATGCTCTTTGATAAATAAAAATGGTAGCATTGTACAGGACTAGCTGTTTTCCATCATACTCACATGATAATGCCAATAGACATCTGCATAAATACCCCAACAGACATTATATTTTTTGCCACAGAAGGCAACTGCTTCTTGAATGCTTCTTTGATCTGCCCAAAGACACACAGTCCACATTAGCATCCCATAATGCCTTGCAAAGTTTGCAGAATGCCTGTCACAACACTTTTAAGGCTCTTATTTATAGATCAGCAAAGACAGCAAAACACCATCACTGTCATATCATAGGATTGTTAAGAGGTCAAGAATGCCAAGCTGCTGGGATAAGTTCAGACTCAATGTAGGATTCTCATTTCTGAATTAGACAGGATTCACATTAGAGGAAGCAGCATAAGCCCAGGATTTCTATGTCTTAGTGCAATATTAAATATTTATTGGCAAATCAGATTAATTTCAGATACTCCATTGGACCAAATTAAGTCCAGGAATATAAGGTTACTTGTCAATCAAGCAGCCAATTTTCAAGTAGTGAAGCTTGGTTTATTGCTCCATATACACCAAGTATGATGGAATAGAGAACTTTTACAGCAGAAGCTGCAATCTTGGCATTCAGCTTATGCTTATGTTATGGCTCCTCAAAGTGCATCAAAAATGCTAGCAAATAAGCTGCAAGTGCACAAAGTTGAAATTGGTTATGTGCTTGTGACCAATTACACATTACATTGTCTTCAAATATCATTTACAAATTTCAAAATATTTTGGGTCATGACTGATTTAAAAGGCCACCTCAATAAATACCGGCCCATCTCAGCAGCTCCTTGCATTAGCATTGTTTGATAAATATGGGAAATACTTATTGGAGCATATACAAAGTGCTTTATGCTCAAATTGAAAATCAGAATTGGTATATTTTTGAAGAGCAAAGGTATTGCTTTGAAAAACTCATCCCATTCAAATTCTTTCTAGTTTAACATTAATTCCATACTCTGGCCAAAAGCTTGCAGCTTGCCAGCTTTGCAGAATATATATACTGACTCTGGTATATCACACTGCCAAAACATAATAATGATAATATTGATGTTCAGGTAATAATAATATGTTTAACTTATAACCAAGCTGCTTAGATAGAGTACATCTAACAGCAATACTATCTGTTATGTTTAAACTGCTGACTATCTTGCTGATGGCTTAGGCATACCCAATGTAAAGAATAAGAAGTTTGTTGATAAACTGGCTGCTTTCTGAGAGCCCACTTGCTTGCATATGAGATTCTTCAAGCAATTAATTCAGGGAGCTTTCTATCTTGGTGCTTTTTGGGCCTAGATAAAAATGAGGCCACCATCAGAATATCAATTTGGTATTTCACTGCTGGCAGTTAATTAAAATCAATCATAGTTTGTTGCTAGCAGGATTTGCTGTTAGAGTGCCTACTTACTCAGAGTTCATTAACCCTAAGAGAATAAATAAGAAAAAAATCAGCAGAATACTTTCATGATATCTGAAGAGTTTGCAATATCTCAAAAGTGACTGCACTCAATCTATCAGGTTCTTGGAGTGGGTTGATAAACAGAAATAATCTCTATGAGGAGACTAGGCAACAGGCATTCAGACCAAAGTGGAAATTAACTGTCCACCACTTCAATACAAAATTACAATAGAGTATTCAAACAAGAAGTGCCAGCCAAGTACCAGCTGAAGATCAGGATAGCTTCAAGGTAATGTGTTGCTGGGTGCATTGTGATTGGCAATTTGTATTATGTACACAGTATGTTGTACATGGGAGTGATCATAGAAATCAGTAGCTCTACATTGTCATAGCCCCAATTGCTGATAGTGGCAGCAATATGTCACTTTTGGGCCAAAACATTACATCACTGATTGTTGAATGGATAGCGCAGCTCACTTGGCAGCATAAAATATCCTGTCTCTCCATGGGGGTTGTCTTATTGCATATAGTAGTTTCTCCTGTCTCATAGAGTGTGCTT
Source organism: Basidiobolus meristosporus CBS 931.73 (assembly GCA_002104905.1). NCBI lineage: Eukaryota > Fungi > Basidiobolomycota > Basidiobolomycetes > Basidiobolales > Basidiobolaceae > Basidiobolus > Basidiobolus meristosporus. Next base: position 16,675 of record MCFE01000678.1, read on the forward strand.
TGTATAATGAAATTGGTTTGTGTGTGTCAATAAGACTTCTTCTTCAGGGCTATCACTTTTCTCTCAACAGGCTCAAGGCTTTGCTGCTTGTGACAATGGAGTAGAGACAAAACCCAAGTATTCCTAGCAAGCTTTTGCCAGAAGTAATTCACACAGTAGATTCCCCACAAACATAACTTCAGAAGTTCCTCATATAAATTCTTCCAGGACTCATTTACCAACACATAATAATCCTAGCAATACAGGCCTAGTAAATACGGTAATTGAACTCTTTTGATCATAACTCCTCAAGTACTGCTTGAGATGTGCTTTAATTGAAACAAGTGTTGGCTACTGCATGTTCTGCATGATATAATATTCTTGGCTGGATTGCTTGTCAGGGTCTTGAGGTTGTGCTATCTGAACTTGGAATCTCTTGATATTTCATTTGTGAACTACAATAGCACAAGCAAAATAAAGAAATCAACACCATATCAGTTTTGAAATATTGTAGTAATGGAATACTATTAGTGCAATGTGCCACTTCTCTAGCCACCACATCACATCATTCACCAGTAGATGGATTACTGGGCTCACTTGGCTTCATAAAGTTTCCTTGGCATTTATTTCAATGGGTGTTGTCTCACTGCATATAGGGATTTGACCAGGCTCATACATGGTACTGTTGTTAGGGGAGATAGGCTCAAATCCATCAGTGAACTATCTTTGTCAGAACTGTCACTCTGTGTGCCACATTCAGAAGGCTGAGGTGAGCCTAAAGACATCACAAACTCACCTGACTAAGTTTGCGCAATGTGACAAAGATGACCAGGTGCCAATATAGAAGTGTCAACTGGCTATCAAGATAATTTTGGTACAGTAGTGACTAATGAATGGTCAAATATGGCTTGGGTGGCAAAACACTGGCTGTGATTGCTGTAATACTTCCTATGCTGTCTGTGTGTTTCATGCCTGAGAGGCTTGCCATAATAGCTGCATGGTCTTTTTTCTCTTCTCTTATGGCATTGAGTCAAAGTAGTCTAATCCATGGGGCAAACAGTTTGACCTTCAACAATGTAACACTATTTTATCACTTATTGGTCAATACTCATGTGAACTTAAGACAGTCTTTTATTTGAAACATTGCACCCACATGAATATAAAATTCTATGATAACCCACCATTGTAAGCATTATAAATAAAGTTGTGGTACCACATACACATATATATGTAACTCTATTTCCCCTTTGGTTTGACTCAGTTCCATATATATGCCACCATAAAATAAAGCAAAGTTATTGGGTTCCCAACCAAACCCCACCACTGACAGCAACAGAAGAATGGTTGGGCAACAGATTGCTTTGAAATTCAGTGCAACAAATAGGGGTACATCCAAAAAAGCCCTGTTGACAGTGTGCCCACTGAAGGTAAAAATGTGAACTCCTCAGGCTCTCAGTCAAGTAAGCAATTGAGAACCTCTGCGGAGCCACAAGCTGACTGTTATGCTCAGGCAGTTGAGAATGTAGGAAATGCAGTGCTCTCTGCTGAAGACCAGCAAATGGGCATGATAATATCACCACCACCAATATTAGCAAGTATGTTGTCAGCTCATACTAAAGCATTGTTGTAGCAATTAGGTATAGTGGCTGATAGGATAGATGCAATGGCCCAGAGAAGTCAGGAAAAGTCCAGAAACCAGATGAGCAGATAATCTGTGTAGAGCAATCAATATCCCAGGTAGAGAAAGCAGTATCTTTGCTGCAAAGAAGGAACTCAAGTAGCCCAATGTCACAGCCAAAAACTGAGCCATTTCTCAATGGAACAGCAGAGGAACACTGTACAGTCTTTAAAGCACAACAACAGTGCCCAAACATAAAGCCCACAGAAAAACCTTTCACAGTGTGGGTGGGAGACAATGTTGCGTATAACAAAGCCTAGAAATCAAAAGACACTGATGATCCATAAAGCCATTGAGTGCAATAATGAAGAGTGGGCTAATATACAAAAGGCAGTCCAAAGTCTAGCACGCCATCACCCTAAGGCCAGCATGCCATGGGACCATCAGGAGCTCAAGGCCAAGCAGAATGCACTTGACTTGTTCCATGAGCATTATCCTGAATTCAAACAGGCAAACCAATTTTAGGCCATCATTGGTATGCTAAGAAAGTATCTTAAGAATAGCAAAAACTGTCAAAGGCAGAAGAATAAGGGTGCCATGGCTAAAAACCAGCAGCTTCCTCAAGAGCCTGTTATAAGCAGGGCTAGAAGCTCCAAACAAGCATCAAAAAGATGTCAGGTAGCTGGATGAGTGCCAATTAAGGACAAGCAGGCAGACACAGATTCACCAGCACAATATTTATCAAGGAAAAAGCGTAGTACCACTCAAGAAGCACCCAGTCAAAGTAGCAGCAAAGAAACAGGTAGTATTAAAAACCAGCTGCCTTTACAGGAGCTGGTCACAACTACAGTTGAGAGCTCAAAACAAGCAGAAAAGAAATGTCAGGTTGCCAAGAGAGCAAGCAAGGGACAAGCTGGCTGAACCAGATGTGTCAGAGCAGAATTTATCTAGGAGAAAACGTAGTTCTTTACAAGAAGTACTCAGACAAAGTAGTAGTGAAAAGCCTGGCAGTGATAAAGAAAAAGGTAAAGGGAAAAATGTCTACCAAAGCCTGAGACAGGGAGGTATGCAAAAAAACTGCAATTCTTGCCAATTAATGGCACAAGCTTCAAACAGACAGAATCCTATCATAGCCAAGAAGAATTACTAACAAGAAAACAGCTGTTTTCACAAGTGTTGGAAGTGCAGCCAGTTGAGCTACACTCCAGCAGGGTAGATGAGTTTACTGAAAAAGGCAATTTGTCTACTGCAGCCTCTGCAGCCTCCACATCCGCCATTGTTAACAGAGTAGAGATCTGTTGTGTTGTATAATGATTAGTTTGGGGCTTATTCTGCAATGTAGATGCTGATCAACAATATATAAAAACTTGCAGTATGCTAATACTGAAATAGTTTATTGGGAGTTTGATATACCAATAGAAGATATAACTTTCACAAATATCCTCAATCTTAGGCTCAAAATATACTATAAACAGTGATTATCACTTCTACCGCAGTGTTCTGACCTTCTGTCAACTAATGAGCTTATTTACTTTTATAGTAACATTTCCTTATTTGAAAGTCACTTTCCTTTCTGCAAAGATATTTCCTAATATGGAGATTCTGAGCTCCCCTTTAACCTCAAGAGGTGTGCTGTAGAAGTTTCTAAAGGGCTCTTTAGACCTAATGGGGTGTCTAAAGGGGTGTCTTTAGAGTAAAGAGGTTTCTTGTTGTGGTCTCCAAAGTGGACTTACACTAAAGGAGTGCCTAAAAGGGCTTCTTTAGAGTAAAGGGGTTTCTTGAAGGGGTGTCTAAAGGGGTGTCTTCAGAGTAAAGGGGTTACTTGGAGGGGACTCTTCCAACAGAAAAGTGGTAATTTTGTTGTAGAACTTAGATTGGATTCTTGTGAGCTTTGCAGTCTCTTTACTGATGCAGCACTAATTAGAGTTAGAATACTCAACAGTGCAAGTGATGCAGGGGAAGTCTTATTACCTTTAAACCTGTAATTGTAGAGTGGGGACTCTGGAAAGATAGGCTCCCCTTTATTATTCAGCTGGGGAAGTCATATATATGAAATTTCTGAAGGATCAAAGTTTTTGGGCAATTGCGCAAGCACTTCATGTGACACAAAGCTAAAATTTTGCAGTGTTGCAGATAGGACATAGGTGCAGCACCTGTGAAATATGACATGATTTGATTGGCTGGTTTGAAAATTACATGTCATCAAAGTCATCATAGTAATCCTAGCTATAGAGGCTTAGCATATATTATAATTGAACTCTTTTGCTCATAACTCCTTCAGTGCAGCTTCAAATGAGCTGTAATTTGAAACATGTGTTGGCTACCACGTGTTCTATATAACATAATATTCTTAGATGAATTGCTAGTCAGGGTCTGGAGTATCTGTATTTCAAAGTTGGAATTTCTTGATCTTTCACTTGTGTGTTACAATAAAAAAAAGCAAAATAAAGAAATGAGTGCAATATTGTTTTTGCAATATTGTAGTAATGGAATACTTCCCATTGCCACAGATCCCACTGACAGACAAGGCTACATTGTCAAGATCTTAAAAGACTATCACAATGCCTTCAGTGAAATTTTGAACATTAATAGGGACACCAAGAGGTTGCAGCACTTCTTCAAGAGCAGTGCTTAAGAAAACACGCTGGAATATTGCAAGGATTTATTGCAAAGACTGGAAGATGAGATGCTAGGCCTTGCAGTGCTGGCTGAAGACCAGGATGCGTGGCAACCAGTGAATGAACAGTGGCATAAAGCCATTGGATTCCTGCCAATGTTGTGGAACCAGCGTGTTACAACAGAAATACTTATTAAGTGGTGAATTTTAATGGATTTACTTGTTGAGTGTGGGGTTGAGCTTAATGTTAGTGTAGGGTATAGGGGCTAGTATAGGTCAATACAATGGCAATTTAGGTACAACTGAAGTTTCAACAGCAAGTTGGTCAATTCTGCCAGTAGTGTAGGTCTGATTGTCAGCAGCAGCACTCCTTGGCTCCTTGGTTGACTGGTCTGGCAGATTAGATGTCAGGAGTCTCATAAAGGTAGAAGTTTGCTTTGTCTCTAGGAGAACACATTTCATCTCTGCAAAGCAAGGAATGCCAGACTTGTCATCCTTGGCTGCATGTAAGTCAACTTTTCTTGCCAAGTCCTGGGGAAGCCCTTGTGCAAGGTAAAGTGTCATGGTAAACTCAGTTATAGCCTGGGGCTCTAGGAGTGGCTTGGCCATATTGTCATATTGTTGAATGAACTCTTCAAGTGGTAGCTTTGAAAGTCCAGTTCTTCCAAAGTGTCTGAGGTCTTCAATTCCATAGTATATCTGGGGTCTACCATACTTGGTCTGTAGGTAGGTCTTCATTAAGGCCCATTCAGTGAGAACGTCTCCTTGTCTGAGAAGCTTAGTAGTAATATCATCAGTGCAGTAGTAGGGGAAGTCTTCAGCCATTTCTTGTTCAGATAGGCTCCACATCTTGCAGAGCTTCTCCCATTTGAATATGAAGCTTTCCACATTCTTTTCATCAAACTGTGGGGCTCCATGTGAGAGTGGTAATGGCATAGAGTTCATTTTGGGCAGGTAGGCTGGTGTTGTAATCTTGGTAATATTGGTAGTCTCTTTTCAATAGCTGGATAACAGCTCAAATCTTCAGGTAAATCTTGTTGGGTCCTAGGGAGCTTGTATGAACCCCCCACATTGGGTGCCAAATATGTGGTGGTGTATAGGTCCAAGGGAGAGATACATCCAACACTTCTCAAGTGTTTTGTGTGCGGGGTGTTCACTGGGTGCAATAACCTCTGGCAAAAGCTTGCTAGGAATACTTGGGTTCTGTTTCTAATATAATGTGAAGGGGAATAAAGCAACAAGCTTGTCAAGGGAAAACTATTGAGCTACAATCCCCAACTTAGTTGGCGTCTTAACAAAAGTATGTGCTGGGTTCAGCGTCCTTTGAGATGACAATGTACTAAAGCTTTGAACGTCAAAACAACTGTAAACTCCACCAGCAGGGACTTGATAAGAATGCAGCTGTGGTCAATAGTTACAAAGACAGAAAAGTATCTTTGCCTGTACAAGAACAAACTTGGGAAAGAATCAAATATAATAAAAGATACCTACTCTGAGTATTCCTCACAAGTAGTGCCTCCAAGGTCAGTTGGCTATCAGCGTGGCTTCCTGGGAGTGTCCTGTGGTCTAGGGTTGGAAGTTCAGGTAGCAGCAGGTAGCAGTGATCACACTAATCAACAAGTTGGTATATTGATAAAAGGGATGATGATTTATTGTAAAGGGATAGCCTCCCTTATATACTTTACTCACTGGCAAAGTGATTACTAATCATGGTGTTCCAGAAGGTTCCAGATATCAATAGAAATCTTAATGATATAAGAATGACCTAAGAATGCTCTAAGTAGGTGCTGGAAGGTTCTAAGAGGCACAGCACATCCAACCAATCAGGAATCAGTATTCTGAAGCCTGTGTAACATGAGGATACCATATATGGTATGGAAATGGTAGAGATGGTGACACGGGTTGATCATATGTCACAGGTACTGGCGCGGGTACTTGCCTAATATAGTAGTAGTTATAGCTAGTAATCTTACATAAGGTGAGGGGTAACTTATGCAATAAGGTAAGCAGGTGTGATAGTCAACTGGCTTATGGGATGGTACTGATTGGGTAAGACAAATGGGATAAAACTAAAATGAGTGTAGTAGGGATATAGGGAAGTAGAAAATAAGGGAATGAGCACATCTGTCAGTGGGTGTCACTGTCACCCCACTACAGCGCTTGATTTTCTTGATTCTTCATCCAGGAGCCTTCCATATATGTAGTTTAAGGCCAAATCTGCAGTTCTGGACTCTAGGGCTGATACAAGGCCCTGAAACTTGTCTGTCAGGCTATTCAGGATGGTAACTATCACATCCTCATCAACAGTTGGTATGCCCACAGATTTTATTTCATGTACCAGCAGGGAAATTCTGTTAATTAGATTTTTCATTTCTTCTCCTGGCAGCATCTTTGTAGCAAAGAATTTTCATCTCAGATACATTTTCTTAGCAGCTGAACATGACTGGTAGGTGTTGTCTAATGCCTTCCTGGCATTCTTTACAGTTTTTGCTCTTAAGCATTGAATTAGCAGTTTGTCTTCAACATTAAGGTAAATGCAGTTAAAGGCACTTTGTTCTTTCTTCAGGTACTTTAAGGCTTTCTCTCCCACGTTTTTATGAGGGTCTTCTGTGGGTTATTACTGACTATACTTGGGGAGTGGGAGAGCTTGTAGGTCAAGTCAGTACCACTTGGTTCAGAATAGCTTTCAATAAAAGATAGCAGGGTAATAAAGACTTGTGTTTATTTTGTCCAAATCCTCTTGTCCTCTCACTTGGTTCAGTTGGGCAGATGTATATCACTTGGGGGGGCTTAGATAATAGTCAATGTGTTATAAAATAGGGGTGTGAACACCTTCCTGTTATGGTAAGTGTTCTATCTAGATAAGGGCAGGGATAGGAGGGAGGGTGCTTGGGGGAATCACAGGGAGGATACTGTGGGACTTTGGGTAGGACTCTGGGGAGAACTCTTGGGCAAAGAGTAGGTACTGCATTTAGTACTCACATATCCCAGGGGTCAAGAGGGAGCTTTGTCCTCTAAGTTCTTTGCCTAACTTGCTTCTCTAGGGTCAATTTTGCTCACAGAGCATGGGGAGTCACCATAGTACCATTGCTGGTTGTCACTTGCAAGGGGGTCATTGGCAAGTACGTGATACTATTTGGCAGCAGAGTGGGGTGCAGCTTGCGTTGCTCAAGGGATGTTTTCCACAGAGCCAAATAGTTGGCAAACCATAGGGTTCTGAGTAAGTTCCTCAGGAGGGCTGGAGAACAAGAAGAGGTGCAATAGCGCAATAAAGTCTTGCTTCTTTATCTTGCAAATGTTGTTGGGGCTTATTCTTTTTGTGTTTAATATGATGGCAGGGGACCTTTTGAAGAGGGTGTACACTTGATCAGCAGTCACTTGTTGTTGGTAACAAGTTTTGCTTCTTCCAAGACATAGTGTAGCTCTTCAGTAGAAACTGTAGCGCAATTGAGGTGCTTTTGTACTTGCCTCATGGCTTCTACAGAGTCCACAGTGGTGTCTTTGGCTTCTTGGAGTTGGACTTTGTATTGGTTCCTGAGTTGTCCTATGGTAACCACTGTAATAGTTGTAACACAGCAACTTGGTGGATTGCAAGGGTTAACTGGCTGGTGTACTTAATCTGTTTGAGTATCTTCTCTAAGAGGGTTCCTTCTTGGAAATGCGGTGTGGGATGTTGCAAATTTCTCAAAGGAGTCCATTGATTGGGAGTTCTACTTCTGGTGCTCCTGCAGATTGTACCAGGTCTGTGTATACCTCAACAACCATGGTACCTATTAATGGCAAGTATGCAACAAAACAGGGGAGCTCTTGAGGTCTTGTGAGGGCGCAACAGTTGATTCCTTGTGTCTTCTGTCTGACTGTGTCCAGTATGGATACAGGAATCAGTGCAGATCCTTCTCCTTGATGATCAAGGAGCCTCTTCTTAGGTGGTACACGGTCTTCTTGGGTAGTATCTCCATGCTTTGTATTGGAATGGGTAACTTGTCTTGTCCCTCTCTGATTGTGTTACATATCAACATGACTGCTCCATCAAACAACTCTTCATAGGTGGCTCTTGTTGCATGTAACCCTTGTACCATATCTCTCAACACTTGCAGGTTGGTCTTGTTTTCAATATCATCTTGACTCTTGCTGGTGGGAGGGGTATTGCCAGTTTTGGGTGAAATGTTTGCTTTGGCACATTCCATATGCATTCTTTTGTTCTCCCCTTTGGGCAAACTTCCTTGTGCATATCATTTGTACCTATAATGACTAAAATCTCCTCTAATAAACTTTGTATGTATCCAGTGTCTTCCTCTATCCTTGTCCTGATAATTGTTTAATCACACTTGGGTTTCAGTGATGATTGGTGGATCATCATGAAACAGTATCAGATGGGTTGGTGCTACATTGCTGATTGTCTTATTGCTCAGGGTGATGGTGTACTTTGGCCCATGGTCCAAACTAATAACGGTGTAAGGGCCAATATATTGGGGTGTAAATTGTGGGCAAAACTTGAGGCCTGCAACAGTTTGATTGTACCACACTTTATTGCCTGGTTTCCATTTTTGTCCCATTAGTTTCTCATTTTTGGGTGGAGGGGGAAGGTGCTTGTTGACATTTTTGAATACTTTTATGTATAGGTGGGTGATACAGTGTATCAACCTTACTACATAGTTGTTATGTGTTGTCAAGGGAGCACCTTCCATCATCAATCCAGCTTCTTCACGCCACTTGGGCCTTTGTCCATACAGAACTTTGTACAGGGAGAAACCTGTTGTTTTATTTGGTATTGTACGCATTGCTAGGAGTGTCAGTGGGAGTAGCTTGGCCCCTGATTGGGAAAGTTCCCAGTGGAGCTTCTCTAGTACGTGGCAACATGTCTGGTTCATCCTCTCAGTTAATCCATTCGTCTGGGGGTGATATGCAGCCATGAAGACCTGTTTCACACTCATCATTTTGCACAAAGGGGCCACGGTGTGGTGGTGTATAGGTCCAAGGGAGAGATACGTCCAACACTTCTTAAGTGTTTTGTGTGTGGGGTGTTTGCTGGGTGCAATAACCTCTGGCAAAAGCTTGCTAGGAATACTTAGGTTTTGTTTCTAATCTGATGTGAAGGGGAATAAAGCCACAAGCTTGTCAAGGGAAAACTATTGAGCTACAATCCCCAACTTAGTTGGCGTCTTGACAAAAGTATGTGCTGGGTTCAGTGTCCTTTGAGATGACAATGTACTAAAGCTTCCAAAGTCAAAATAACTGTAAACTCCACCAGCAGGGACTTGATAAGAATGCAGCTGTGGTCAATAGTTACAAAGACAGAAAAGTATCTTTGCCTGTACAAGAACAAACTTGGGAAAGAATCAAATATAATAAAAGATACCTACGCTGAGTATTTCTCACAAGTAGTGCCTCCAAGGTCAGTTGGCTATCAGTGTGGTTCCTGGGAGTGTCCTGTGGTCTAGGGTTGGAAGTTCAGGTAGCAGCAGGTAGCAGTGATCACACTAATCAACAAGTCGGTATATTGATAAAAGGGATGATGATTTATTGTTGAGGGATAGCCTCCCCTATATACTTTTCTTACTGGCTAAGTGATTACTAATCATGGTGTTCCAGAAGGTAGCGGATATCAATAGAAATCTTAATGACATCAGAATGACCTAAGAATGTTCTAAGTAGGTGCCGGAAGGTTCTAAGCGGCACAGCACATCCAACCAATCAGGAATCAGTATTCTGAAACCTGTGTAACATGAGGATACCATATATGGTATAGAAATGGTAGAGATGGTGACACGGGTTGATCATATGTCACGGGTACTGGTGTGGGTACTTGCCTAATATAGAAGTAGTTATAGCTAGTAATCTTACATAAGGTGAGGGGTAACTTATGCAATAAGGTAAGCAGGTGTGATAGTCAACTGGCTTATGGGATGGTACTGATTGGGTAAGACAAATGGGATAAAACTAAAAAAAGTGTAGTGGAGATATAAGGAAGTAGAAAATAAGTGAATGAGCACATTTGTCAGTGGGTGTCACTGTCACCCCACTACAACAGTGTTGTTCAGGAAGGAGCCACTAATGTTGGACAGGAGTATCTGAGGATATCCATGCCGGCAGATGAGGTGTACTAGAATGAATTGGGTGGTTGTCTTCTGGTCTTTATTTTGGATGGCTTGGGCTTCTACCCACTTTGAGAAATAATTGGTAGAAATTATTAGACTTGTTCCGTTGGATAGTGCCACATAGTGACAGCCTGTTTATAGTGCCGGATTGATCTGGCACCCTACGGCACTATCTGGCACTATAATTTCTACCATGATGCCAGTGGTATGATACAGTTACTGGTAATTTTACTCAATCTTACTTATGTTGCTCAGAATAGTGCTTTCCTTGCTTTATTTACTCTTCATAATGCTCCAGACACATTTCTCTCAGTGGATGTCTTCTTGTATGAACATACTGTGCATTAATAAGTATCTTAACTATTTTACCTATTCTGCTGTTTTCTCCTATATATGACTTTCCTCTGTATTTACCTGCCAATATGCTGAATCTCTTCAGATATCCAAATGTGTGCTCTACCCTTACTCTGAAATGATTAAATATCTCATTGTAGAGCTTCTGCTTCCTGCTAAGCACACCATTCCTTGGCTTCCTATAAGCTGTAATACATCCTAATCTCTGACAATCCTCTCCTATATAGGCTAAGTCTGCCATACATTTCTCCCCTCTACTGAATTCAGGATGATTCTCTACCCAGAGTGCTTTGTCATGCCTACTTCCAGCAAATGGCCCACTAAACCAGATGATGTTACCCTCAATGTCAGACAGCGCTTGAAACTTCACACAGTGTGCCTTGTACTTGCCAGAATAAAAGTGCCTCTGCCCTCTAGAAGGTCTGTTAATCCTCACTGGGAAGGTATCCAAAATACTCCTTATATGGAACCTGTTGCTGAACACTCTGGGATATGGAAGTCTTTTGGAGCTTCTGAACCTAGTATTCCAAGCTTGCTCTAAGTCATTCATCCCCTCTGCAAGGTGGTTCTCCATTGCTGTCAGCTGGGAATGAAAGCTTCTAGGACTTTTGTTGCCATGGATGGTGGGATGAAACCTTGTGGGGCAATAGTTCTTGTAATAGCAGAGAAGCTTAACAAGGGATCTCCTTGAGTAGATTGGGGTTGATGGTCCACAGTACTTGGTATAGATCTCCTCCAGTGTGTCAAAAGGAAATCCAGTGGTAGTGATGGGATTGATGAGAAAAGACCATTCAGATGAGTAAGTCATATTAAAATTGATGGATGATCGTATAAAGGTGGTTTGAATTGATTCGGCGCAATCTGTGTTATTTATCTGATTTTTAACACATTTTGGTTAAATCTCCATCAATTGCCATGTATCCCATCATTATGTCGCAAAAATTATCCGCAAACAATGCCTTGGTACTTTTATTGATGCTTTAATCATAGGTCTATAATCAAATAGGAAATCTGCAATTGATGTGATCTGATCCGTGTCAACGCGATCCAAGATGCATCATGCATAATATATGGAAAATTCAACAATCACTTTAGTTTTCATATATATTTCATATGAGACCAGGTTGATGCCAATATACTGCTGTATAAGTATCCAAATCCGTTGCTATAGTCCCCATACCAAGCCTCAACTCATCTTTAGTACAACCCAGACAAAACCCATCCCCCAGCTCACAAGCGCGGTCCAGACCGGAAAAGTCCATGTCGGATCCATTTGAGTTCTTGCCAAATGATTTTAGTATGGCCCAAGTGTCTATGATGAGCCTTCATACAGATATTTGGGCACTACTGATTAATCTAGCAGAACTAGATACCTCAGAGAGTCAACAAAGATGGAAGAATTTGAGTAGAAAGCTGTGGCATGAGTTCTACATCAAGATGCCAGCCAATGTATGTAAAAAGATATATAACAAGACAAGTATTGAAATCAAGAATGAGCTGAGAGTGAGGGGATTTGACAAAGAAGCCGCGCGGGAATGATTTTGCACGCAATTTGCACAGTACGGGCCGGACGCGTCTGTTTGTGCCTCAGCTTTGGGAACCAAAGAGATTTTGAATGAGTTTTTGCCTCAAATGACTAATGTACTACGTGATATATTAGTAGAGCTAAGTGGCTTCTGAGAGCAATATACACAGGACTCATCCAGGCAACAGCTCCAAAGTATCAGACAGAGGGTAAGTGAATACCTTGAGGAATCAGATGGCGAGCTTCAGGAGGAAGAATACAGACCGCAAGCAACATTGTCCAGATCACGCCAGCATGCCTCGCTGGATTCCCGACCATCTCTTGCAACCACAGCGCGCCAGCGCATGTCAGTCCAGAGTACGCCAACACCCTTTACCAGAACGCCCCACGTCAAGTCAACACGCATTGAGTCAACGCGCGCCGGGTCAATGCGTGCGCTTCAGAGCAAAACTACAAGAACTTGCCAAACTGCTCATTTAGACACAAGTCCATTGGAGCGGACCAAGTCGTGTCAACATGCGGCATCACATCAAACTCAGCCAAGGGCCATCTCAACGTGTCAAGGCGCGCCTGCGCGTGCCGTCTTGCCTGACCATCAGCAAGTTACTTCTGGTGAACTGACTGATGATGACCAACATGAAGTGCCTCAACCACCGGGGCCCTTGGCAAGTAAAAGAACGCGTCAGCGCGTGGCACTACAGGCCGGTTCAGTTGGTTCAGTCGGAGCGATTCAGCACGGCCAAGCTGCAGCATTGCACTCATCAACTAGGAGGCAAAATACTGACTACAAATACACAAGTAGCCAAGATGAAAGTCAGCCAGGAAGTAGTATAGGTGTGCAAAGTGAGTCACTACCAAATGCTTCAGTAGTAATCCCTGTGAGAAAAAAACCCAGAAGATGATGCAATCGCTTTGAATTGCTCACATTTGTAATGATCCCAACAACCCTTTTTTTTGCAATCCGAATCAAGCCATTGCAAATCAGTGATCATCAAATTTTTGATATAAGTAATATCAAGGTTGTCTCACATTTGAGACAGAACCCCTATAAATAAACACCCTGCATATATATACGTCATCTGTACTACCAGTGCAGCTATTGGATCTGTTTTGCACCTACACAATTGCTTGCGTGCTAGCTATGACACCTTGTCCAATCATTAGGATCAGGGATTTACTTGCTCAATTGGCAAAATGGGATATTTAATGGCAAATCAGGTAGCTTTTTCAGTAGTCAATGAGCCAGTTGGGGGCTGCCAGCTTCAGGATACTTTTGGACCAATTAACCACTGAGATACCGTCCAATTGGAGTGAGGGTAACCAAAATGGTAAGTATCAGTGTAGTTTATAGTGTGATACACATATATTTCCATTTACATTAAAGAAACATATCCAAATACCGGATTTTACCTGCCATTATAGTGGTATCCAATTGTGCACGTGATGCAAACATTACAAGTTGGCACAATCATCCGCGCCAACCTCATTGTGTCAGATTGTGCCATAGTGTGCAAGATTGTCCCGCATAGTGCGAAATCATCTAAGAACGATCCTGCCTTCTGGTAGCTGTAATATCGCGCCCAATTGTTCTTTGCGACCGCGGATTGCGCCGCGCGCCCTGGCACGGTACAATGGAACAAGTCTATTATGTATTGTTCTCCTTTCTTTGTTTTCATAAAGGGGCCAACAAAGTCAATCCCTACCCAATGGAAGGGTAGGTCAAGCAGTATTGGTGTGGTTGTCCCTATCTTCTGACTCTGTTTAAATTTTTTGCAGGTGATGCATCTTTGTGATGTATTCACAACATTGGTCATCATTTTCTTCAATAAAACATCTTTCTTAACATCTTGTATGTTATTGGGGGTTAGCATGTCCTAATGACATATGTCTTTCTTGTATGATTTCTTTGCAAGCAGTTACCAGGGGTACCTTGACTCTGAACTGTCCTTGGAGGAACTTTAATTGGTTTTCTTGTACTTTGTGGTGACACCATTTCTTTCAAAAGTCTGGCTTCTGTTTGTTTGTAATGACATGTTTGGGATACTTCCCTCTTCTTTTAAAGCAGATTATGTCCTCATAGTCATTGCTGACGCATACTTGGCAAACAGGATAGCAACTGAGGAAGTCTGCATCTTGGTGTTTCTTGCCAGCATGATGAATTATTTTGAAGTTGTATTCTTGCGGTTGGAGGGCCCAATGTGTTAGTTGACCAGTAAAGTCTTTAGTTTTCATCTGCCAGACCATTGCACTGTGGTCTGTTACTATTGTGAATTGGCAACCATTTATGTATATATGGAATTGTTTAATTGAATAAATAACAGCCAGACATTTTATCTTGGTAATGGGGTAGTGATGTTTGTGTTTGTTTAGCAAATGGCTCACATAACCAATTGGGTGGAATTTGCTGGGTTGGTGGTATTGTCTCAGTATGGTGCCTATACCAGTGAGACTTTCATCACAGTTAATAAAAAATCTTGCATCCCAATTGGGAAAACATAACACAGGCGGTGATGTCAGGGAATGTTTCAGCTGATCAAATGCTCACTTTTGAGGCTCTGGCCACACAAAATACTGGCCTTTTTGTGTCAACTTGTATAGGGGGGCTGCTATTCTTGTGAAGTTTTTGACAAAGCAACAATAGTAGCCAGCTAATCCTAGAAGTCCCAACACTGCATTGATATCCTTTGGTGCTGGTGTATCTTGAATGGCTTTCAGGAGTAAAGTAGATGGGTATATCCATCTGCCAAGATCTTGTGGCCCAGGAACAGCAATTTTGTATGCAGGACATGGCACTTCTTGGGATGTAGTTTGAGTTGGTTCTCAAGGAGGGCTGTCAGGATACATTGCATGTCAAGTATATGCTCTTCTACATTGGGGGAATATATTGTGATGTTGTCCAGATACACAAGAGCGCATTCCTATTGTAGATTTCCTAGCACCTTGTTGATCATCCTTTGAAATGTAGTGGGGGCATTGCACAAGCCAAAGGGTAGGTGGTTCCATTTGTATAATCCAAACAATGTTATAAAAGCGGTTTTGGGCTGATCTTCTGGGGCTACTTCTACTTGCCAATACCCGGAGGTTAAGTCAAGAGAGTTAAAATATTTAGCTCCAATTAATCTGTCCAAGTGGTTGTCTATTTGTGGTAGCAGATACATGTCCTTCTGGGTGATGGCGTTCAATTTTTGGCAGTTGATGCAAAAGCTTTGCTTTCTGTCTATCTTTGGGACTATGACTATGAGGGAGGCCCACAGAGACTGGCTCTCTGTAATGATGTTGTCTTTTAATAAGGTTTCAATTGTCTCTTTGATATAGTTGGTGTCAATCTTTGAATTCCTATAGACTTTTTGCTTGATGGGGTATTTGTTGGCAAGGTGGATTTGGTGATATACCCCAGGTATATGACCAATTACTTGGCTCTTAGAGAACACTTGGGCAAGCAGGCGTATTCCTTCTGGGAACTTGTCTTGTAATGCAGGCGGTGGACTGGGGTCCACATCTAGTTTGGGGAGTTCTTCTTCTGGTTCCTTGTTTGGGGGTGGTCCTTGGCTGTTTCCGTTGACTTCCTCTAGGTTTAACAATGGCACTCCTCTAGGCAATGTCACCATGTGTTGCCTGTTGTTAACCACTAAGCACTTCAGACTTTGCATTTCAAATTTCAGTGGTATCCATACTTTGGGGATTCAGATTCCTTCCAGTTGCTTGGATGCCTTTGCTGAGGTTATCATTCTTCCGCTTGTCAAATAAGCTATTGGTGTCTCTAATGAGATCACCATCTCACTGGCAGGTGGTATTTTTATTACCTTTTGTGTGATGATTGGAGACTGCAATGGTTTCACCTCTTCAATTGTCACACTGTTGCTACATGCCTTGCTCTCATTGGTGACATGAATCAGTGGGATACTCTTGGTATCCCATCCAAGTTCAGATGCACTGTAAAGTATATCCATCTTATGCTAGATAAACCAACTCTCACCAATGAGTAGGTTGTTTGCTGCAATGGGTAGAACCACAACATCTTGATGTATAATCAAGTTGCCTAGCCAGATGGGGCAATTAGGCACCACTCCTACTGTTATGTCCAGTTGGTCATTTGCTAGCCATACCCAAATGGTGTTGTTGGGGACTATATCTAACTTTAGATGTTTTGCTAATGATTCTGACATGATCAACGTGGAGGATCCTGTGTTGATAAGGGCTAGAATTTCCTTATTCTCTATACCTACCTTTATGTATGTACCTTTATTCAGTTTTTGCAGGACTGTCTGGTTGACATGAAGGGTTGTTATCTCCTTGAATCCCTCTATCAGCTCCTTGACTAGAGCCAGGGCCAGTCCCAGTAAATTGGTTATTGGGAGGGTTGCCTTGGTTTGCTCTTGTACCTTCATTATGGGGAATAGGCCATGGGAAGATGTACTAGCATTCTTTGTTTGTTTCAATACTTCTTCCCAAGGCTCATTCTGTACCTCTTCACCTAATTCTGTGTTCTTTCCTTTTGATGGAACCTCTACTACAGGTTCCTTTGCCTCCTCTCTAGAAGCATAATGTCAACGCTTCTTCTTCTGTACTTTGACTGTTCTGACCAGAGGGCTTAAATTGACTGAGTCCCATTGGCCTCCTGGCAAGGGACTCTGTCTTTTGATGCCTTCTTCTCTTTTGTGTCTGGTACAGGTTCTTGTCCATACCGTTTCTCACATTTGTGGGCTTGGTGGCCTACTTCTTCACATACATAACACTGATACTGTTGTTGCAGTTGTTCCATCTGTTGGGTCAGGGCTTGTACCTGGGCCTTTAAATCTACAACAGCTTCCCAGAGTTTATCACCTTCTTTGGGGACTTCTTGGACATTGTTGATTGAGAGTTCTTGGACCTCTTGCCATAATTCCTGTAACTCATGGTCTTTTGGGGAGGCAATTTTTCCTTTCTTAAGGGGGATCCCTGTCCTTTGATCATTTGAATCACTATAGGGTTGACCCATAGCAGGATGCCCCTTGTACTTGTTCAACCAACTCTGGCAATGTTTTACATCCCTGTTGTTCTTTGGATGCCGTATGTCTTATTTTTTCATCTAAGCCCATGATGTAATACCTCATGAGCTGTTGTTTGGCAATTTTGTCCTTTGGGAGATATCAAACTTGTTGGAGAAACAGTTCAGTGTAGGCTTCATAGCTCTCACTGCTTTTCTTCTGTGAGGACAGTAAAAGGGCTTTATAGTGGTATCCTTTGGCATATAGAAAGCATGTCTGGTAGACTTCTTCTAGTGCATCCCAGTCATCTATAACTGTGTCTTCCAACCCATAATGCCATTGCCATGCTGACCCTTCCATATGTCTTGCAAACTCCCTTACTTTCTTATTGTTGTCCCATCCTGCATCAACCGCAACTCTCTCTCACTTATCAAACCACTCAAGGGCTTTCTCTCTCTTTCCCTTGTATGTTTTTAGTTTGATTGTAGTAGTCATTACCTCACTTGTGCTTATTTCCGCAGAGACAGCACCAAATATGTGAGTTATTACTGACTGTACTTGGTGAGTGTGAGAGCTTGTAGGTCAAGTTGGTACCACTTGGCTCAGAATAGCTTCCAATAGAAGGTAGCAAGGTAATAAAGACTTGTGTTTATTTTGTCCAAATCCTCTTGTCCTCTCACTTGGTTCAATTGGGTAGATATATATCACTTGGGGGGCTTAGATAATAGTCAATGTGTTATAAAATAGGGGTGTGAACACCTTCCTGTTATGGTAAGTGTTCTAACTAGATAAGGGCAGGGATAGGAGGGAGGGCATGTGGGGGAATCATAGGGAGGATACTGGAGGACTATGGGTAGGACTCTGGGGAGAACTCTTGGGCAAAGAGTGGGTACTGCATTTAGTACTCACACATTCTTCTCCCATGACAATATCCTAAAGGCCTCTTTCTTGTAGCAGCATCTTCATCTTCACCTTCCACACTTGTTAGTTAGATCCATCTAACTTTTCAACAGAGGGGAAAGTTCCAGTAATAGCAGTGGTAGACATTGCAGAGAGTGATAGCTTGGGGCTCATAACCTGTTGCAAGAGTCTTTGAGATATTGGAAGTGATTGGGAGGACAAGTAGATTATGTGGTTTTCACTTAATGATTTATTGAATGTAAAAGTAGTATTTATACTTTTACATGATCTTGGCACTACAAACTTGTATAATAGGCTCAGGAAGGTCCCAAGAATATGAGTGCAAAGTTTGGGGCTGTTAGGACAACTTTGAGAATATTAATGTTCTGGGTACCTGGTATTTTGGTGAAAACATTCTAAGTAATTCCCAGCAAGGAATTTGGTTAGTATACTCTAGGATTTGAAGGTAATGATCTAAGTGACTAGGTTAGGTGAGCATTTAGGTGGAATTACAAATTTTTACAACAGAGGCTACTTCTCCTACACCTTTGAGGGGCACTCATCTGCTACACCAGCATCTCAAGGCCTCTATTGTATGGCAGAGTGTTCATCTTTAACATTTTAATAAAAGTATTCCAAGTACATTCCAACAGGGAATTTGGTCAGAACTCTATAAGATTTCTAGGCAATGATCTAAGTTGCTATGTAGGGTTAATACATAGGGGTAATCAAAAAGCTCACAACAATATCATCCAAGCAATGAATTAGAAGGTTGCAAATTTTTACAACTAAAAGTGGTGGATATCCAGTTGGTTTCAACTGAAACTCAATATACATTGCACAAGACTACTTCAGCTCTGCATTAGAGGGGACTGATGGCCTGGAACTTCTTATAGCCCTTGAGCTTCAGCTTGTAGGTCAACTTGACAAAAATTCAGGTGGGTATTCTGGTTTACAAGATAGGAAAGTCAGGCAAAGTCTAAGGATGGTTAACAAGAGAGGTTTCAGGTGTATGGTGGCAATCATGTGTTAAAACAAGATGTTATTTGTGAGCTTCTCTTCCAAAGTATGGTTGTAATCAAGATGCTGTTGATGATATTGTGATAGAATTTGAAAGTGATGTTATGCTTTGTTACACCATTTGATCACTTGTTTGAAGTCTGAGGAGATACAATACATGCTTTGGATTGGATAAGATTGTTATTGTAACTGTACAAAGTCAGACAACAAGGGAACAATAACTGCTACCATCTACCAACCACATACTAATAGATATCTCGATCCAGCTTGTTAATATTTTGGAAAGAATTTGTTGTATCTATCAGTTATATGGTAATTTTGTCCGCACAATATTTCAAATAGCAGCTCTGACTGTGACAAAGGAACTAATGGATTAGAGTTTAGTTTATTTATAGAAATTATAAATACACAATGGTAAATACTGCTCTTACTCCGATCTATAATTTACTGGCAATCGCCATTTCCATTGCCATCTCCATTACCTCCATTACCGTCACCATTACCTCCATCACCGTACATACTAGCTCCGTTATTACCATTACCGTTGCCGCCACCATTACTCTCGCTGTCATTGTCATTACCACCATTTCCAGAGTCATATGTACCAGCTCCGTTACCACCGCTTTCATCTCCGCCATTACCGTTGCTATTGCCATTACCTCCGTTTCCAGAGTCATAGCCACCAGCTTTGTTGCCGCGGTTGCCGTTGCCTCCATTGCCACCGCTATCGTTGCCATTACCTCCGTTTCCAGAACCATAGCCACCAGCTCCGTTGTCGCCGCTTCCATTACCACCATTACCATTGCCACCGTTGTCATTGCCGTTACCGCCATTTCCAGAGTCATAGGCACCAGCTCCGTTGCCGCCGTTACCATTTCCACCATTGGCGTTACTACCGTTTCCAGAGCCGTAGGCACCAGCTCCATTGCCACCACTTTCATCTCCGTCATTTCCATTACCTCCGTTTCCAGAGTCATAGCCACCAGCTTCGTTGCCGCCGTTGCTATTTCCACCATTGCCGTTTCCGTCTCTATTGCCATTACCTCCGTTTCCAGAGTCATAGCCACCAGCTCCGTTGCCACCGTTTCCATCTCCACCATTGCCATTGCCGCCGTTTCCAGAGTCATAGCCACCAGCTCCATTACCTCCGTCGCCATTGCCGCCATTACCATTACCTCCGTTTCCAGAGTCATAGGCACCAGCTCCGTTGCCGCCGTTACCATTTCCACCATTGGCGTTACTACCGTTTCCAGAGCCGTAGGCACCTGCTCCGTTGCCACCACTTTCATCTCCGCCATTTCCATTACCTCCGTTTCCAGAGTCATAGCCACCAGCTTCGTTTCCTCCACCGCCATTGCCATTCACATTTCCATTACCGCCATTGCCATTGCCATTACCTCCGTTTCCAGAGTCATAGCCACCAGCTCCGTTGCCAACGTTTCCATCTCCACCTCCACCATTGTCGTTACCATCTCCATTGCCGCCGTTTCCAGAGCCACAGGCACCAGCTCCGTTACCTCCGTTGCCATTGCCACCATTGCCATTTCCTGAGCCACCATTTCCTGAGCCATAGGCACCAGCTCCGTTGCCGCCGTTGCCATTTCCTCCATCACCGTTGCCATCTCCATTGCCACCATTACCATTACCACCATTTGCTGAGTTATAGCCACCAGCCCCTTTGCCACCGTTTCCATCTCCGCCATTGCCGTTGCCATTACTGCCACTTCCAGAGTCATAGGCACCAGCTCCGTTGCCGCCGTTGCCATTTCCTCCATCACCGTTGCCATCTCCATTGCCACCATTACCATTACCACCATTTGCTGAGTTATAGCCACCAGCCCCTTTGCCACCGTTTCCATCTCCGCCATTGCCGTTGCCATTACCGCCACTTCCAGAGTCATAGGCACCAGCTCCGTTGCCGCCGTTACCATTTCCACCATCGCCGTTACTACCGTTTGCAGAGCCGTAGGCACCAGCTCCGTTGCCGCCGTCTCCATCTCCGCCATTGCCGTTGCCATTACCGCCACTTCCAGAGTCATAGGCACCAGCTCCGTTGCCGCCGTTGCCATTTCCTCCATTACCGTTGCCATCTCCATTGCCACCATTACCATTACCATCATTTGCTGAGTTATAGCCACCAGCCCCTTTGCCACCGTTTCCATCTCCGCCATTGCCGTTGCCATTACCGTCACTTCCAGAGTTATAGGCACCAGCTCCGTTGCCGCCGTTGCCATTTCCCCCATTACCGTTGCCATCTCCATTGCCACCATTGCCATTACCACCGTTTGCAGAGTCGTGGCTACCAGCTTCGTTGCCATCTCCGCCATTGCCGTTGGCACCTCCACTGAATACATCTGTGACATCGTAAGCCCCGCCACTCCTAGCCTGCAGTCTTCTATCGAAAGCTGCGGCGTTGATTGCTGCCAAACCAGAGAGGAAGCACAAGATTCTAGGAGCGGAGAATTTCATTCTAATGTAAAAGGAGATATACTACTGAGTGAGATGTCTTGATTTTACCAACTGGAGTGCCTATTTATAATATAGCGCCCCTTGGCAATTACTCCTTACCCCACACACCATCTTGGTAAGCGAGGTGTCAGCCATCATATCCAACCAGTATATCTCCTAATCTTGCCTTACCTCCCCTTCCCCTCAATTGTTCTATCTGCAAATTGGGTAAACGAAACCTTCCTTCCCCACATTTGGCATTTCAGGACAACAAACACACATCTGACATTATCCACTGCTGCACGTATAGTGCCACCCCCCCCCCTCACTTTGGCCAACACATCTTCTAGTGATATGGAACAGTCAACTATGGCATATTGACTGATCTTGTATTTCTTGTGCAATTTCAAAAGCAGCATTGTCTCGGTCCGGACAATCAAATGGGCAGTATCCCCTACTTATAGTGATAGTAGCCTGAAGAACACATCCCGTTTCAGTTGGATATCATATGCATGCTCAAGATGACATATGTAATACAAAGTTGCCAATTAGCAACGACACAAGCATGCTTAGGTAACGCTAGCAGTATGAGTAAACCCTACCCTCCCAACCAGCATGGTACATGCTGAAGTAAAAGAGACAATACAATGCTCAATGAACAAGCAAATCACCATGTTAAATGTGTACTTGCGCAAAGGAACAGGATGAATGCATGATTTGAGCCAAGTTTCACCTTTGGTTCAACCGAGTTGCTGATATGCGATGCAGTGAGACATATATGAGTGACTTCGAGATGAGCAATCTTTACCACTTTTGACTTGTGTGTGTTTGAGCAACGGTAATCAAGGGTAGACTGCAAAACATGCCTTGTAACACATTACTTATTTGAAAACCCATCCTGGAGTTAGAGAAACATTGGGCTGATTCCAACAAGTCTTTCAAGACTGTCTGAGCCAAGGTGCAGGTAATATCAGTATTGTCAGGTTTAACATAGACCTTCCACAATGCTGAAGTTAGAGGAAATTTGTATACTTAGATTGCGGCAGTGATCAAATATTTTGAGTACAGCATTGTGCTTAGCCCCCATACAAGTGTGTCAATGACTTAACATAGATCATCCCTGGCTCTGGATTACTATGGCAATTATATGTCTTGCCTTATACTTCTATGCCTCTGAACTCTGCTTAGCTAGTTGCTATATTTTGATTTATTTGTTGTAAATTTTGAAATGACACCTGAATATTCAGCCAACTTTATCACTTAGATCATTGTCAACAAATCTTATAGATTCTGGCAAAAATCCTTGCTGGCATTTACTTGAAATATTACCACCAAAACATTGGGTATCCAGAACATGAAAAGCTGTAGCAACAGCCCCAAATTGTGGACATATGCTCTTGGAACCTTCCTAAGGTCTTGCCAAGATCATACAAAAGTGCAAGCACTGCTTTTGCATTCAGCAATTGATTTGGTTAAAGCTGCATAACATCCTTGTACTCCAATTTACTTCCAATTTCTCCAAAACACATACAACATTAATTACCAGGCTCAGTGGAGCTGTAGTACATTATGTTCAGTCTCCAAATATAGGGTCAAACAAGTGGACAGTATTGTAGAAGCTTGTGTATTTTGAGTTTCTCTCAAACAAATACCTGCAATATCCAAGGCAGACCATAAGCCTTATATTAATTTCATATGAAATTTAGATGGCAATACATCTGGTTAATTGGGAGTAGGACAAATTGCTGCAAGTAGCTTTATGCTGCCAAAGACTTACTGATATGTACTGCTGTGAGAGTCTTGGAGATATTGGAAATGATTGGGGGAACAAGAAGATATATGGTTCTCACCAAACAATCTGTTGGATGCAAAAGTAGTACCAGCACATGCAGAGTATGCTGAGAAAGGTCTCACATGCACATGTGGAGAGTTAGGGGCTGTTTGGACAGCTCTGAGCTTTTTCATGCTCTGGGTACCTGATACTTTAGTGAGAATACTTAAGGTAAATCCCAACAAGGAACTTGGACAGAATTCTCTAAGATTTGTAGATGATGATCTAAATGACTAGGTTAGGTAATTATTTTGGTGTATTTACAAAATTTGCAACACTCTGGAGCTGCCTCTTTACATCCTAAGGTCATATTTCTTTCCATATGACAATATTGTAAAGGCCTCTTTGCTGTGGCATCATCGGCATCTTCACCTTCCGGACAAAATCCCATGTTCTGGGTACCTGATGTTTTGGTGAAAACATTCCCAGTAATTCCCAACAAGGAATTTGCTCAGAATTCTCCAAGATTTGTAGGAAATGATCAAAGTGACTAAGTTAGGTGAGTATTTAGGTGGAATTACGAATTTTTACAATAGGGACAAGTAGATAATGTGGTTTTCAGTTGATGATTGTTTGAATGTAAAAGTGGTTTTCGTACTTTTACACAGCCTTGGCAAAACAAGCCTGTATAATCTGTTGAGGAAGGTCCCAAAAGCATGTGTGCAGACTTTGGGGGCCATTGGACAACTTTGAGATTTATCATGTTCTTGGTACCTGATATTTTGGCAAAATATTTGAAGTAAATGCCAACAAGGAGCTTGGACAAAGCATGATATGTGGAAACTCTGGAGACCACTGGGGGGACTCTGAATGTCTAGGAAAGCTGTCCCTACGTTTAGGCCGGATTTAAAGCATACAGATATTAAGCACCATTGTGTTAGAGAGACTACTTGGCAACAACGTTTCACTTCCCTGAATTGTACAACTGAAGGGATGAATGCTGAGACTCACCCGACAAATATTGGGTGCGGAGGAACGGAGCAGTTTAGGATCTTGAACAACATGTTGGAATTGAGTTCGATGAACCAAATTAATCGTCAACAACCTAGCAATTGGTGAACCACCAACCAGTGTAAATCACTTGAATGCTCGACCAACCAATCCCAACCAATTCCAACCAAACCACACGTTCCCAAATCATCCTGCTGCAGAAATGCCGTTCAGCAAGCATCCTGACAACGGCCAAGAGATCCATACATTTGGATGGGAAGGGTTACGACCCTGACCGCGCCGAAATCTCGACCATTCTTTTATGTGAGCCTTTCCTTGGTGGGTGTCGTCACTGAAAATGGAATCCGGCCTAGTAAACAACCGTGCATCCGACCCACATTTGGCGGTGCGTCACTGGCAGAATCGTGCCCCAAAACAGGCCAATCACCGGATGACACCAAGAAGCCCTACCACACCAACCATCATAAGGGTCGGTAGAGGGCAGACCGACCGGCAACCCAAAGTTACCGTGGATAGTAACGTTCCCCCATGTTGGTGAAGTCTTTGTTAGCCTCTCTGGCGCTGTACTCCTCCGCTTTTCTGCAGGCCAGCGCCCTGTACAGCTCGCGTGACGACGTGGTCGCCATCACGGAGAAGAACTTCAGAAAGGAAGTGTTGGAAACTGAGGTAACCAAAACGGAGCGGCGTGGAGTCCCCGCTCCCCCCCCCCCTTTGACCACGGCTCGACTAACTCCCCGTAACCTCTGGTTATTTAGCAAGTGGTCTTGATGGAGTTCTTCGCCCCCTGGTGCGGCTACTGCCAGAAGTAGGCTCCCTTACACACAGACTTTTACGTTTCGAGGGGTAGTTCACTAACGCACCCACCTTTTCAGACTTGTTCCCGACTACAAGAAAGTCGCCCAGAACCTTAAGGGACTGGTGAAAGTGGCGGCGGTCGATTGCGACGACGAGCAGAACAAGCCCATCTGCGCCACCTACGGGATCCAAGGTACCTATTCGACAGTCAGAGACCTCGGGGTTGGATGGTTGCTCACCAAACGGGGATGGTTTTTTAGGGTTCCCCACGATCAAGCTGTTCCCGAGCGAGTTGAAGCTCGACGCGAAGCATCCCAACAAGGCCACCAAGCTACCCATAGGTAGGTGGGTTCATGCGAGGTGGAGGCTCGTCAGTTCTCTAACCGGGTTCACGTAGATTACACCGGTCCTAGAAGCGCCAAAGCCATGGTCGATTTCGCGGTCTCGAAAATCCCCTCCTACGTGCAGACGGTCAGCTCGGACGCATCCAAGAAGAAGGCCCTCACCATGGAGGAGTTTTTGGCTCAAGGCGGGGTGAGTGATGCTCCTCTGTAACCCCCTCCCCCGGCCCCAGTCGGACTAACCCCGGATCTCTAGGAGGACTCCCCCAAAGCCATCCTGTTCACCAACAAAGATAAGACCACCACCCTCTACAAGGCGCTGTCGGTCGACTACCACAACCGCATCACCCTGGGTCAGGTGAAGAACACCGAGAGTGAAATCGTCCAACGCTACAACGTGGAGAAATTCCCGACCCTGCTCGTCTTCCCCAAGGGAGCCCAGAGCGAGCCTGTTGTCTACGACGGTACGGTGAACCAGTTCCCATGCTGAACACCCCCTCGCGAGACTCATTGTTCCTGTTGATGTTAGGGGCCTTGAAACACGCGGCGTTATTCGAGTTCATGGGACAATATGCGCCATCGAAAGCCAGCCAGAAATCCCGCCCCAACCCACCGGAAACCAAACCCTGTAAGTGGACTCGCCTGTGACTTGTCTACTGGTCGGTCGGTAGCTAATCCATTCTAGTCAACCCTGAGATCGTCAAGATCGAGAGCCAAGCCCAGCTCGAGCAGGAGTGTCTGTCGAAGGGAGGATTCTGCGCGATCAGCTTCCTCTCGGTGGAGCCGGAGTATCCCGAAAGTGTGGCCGAGTTCGAGAGCAACCTCGCGCTGCTGAGGAAGGTCAAGAAGGCCCAGCACGACAAGAACCAGGCCATCCATTTCGTGTGGGTGAACGCACTCGAGAAGCCACAGCTGATGAAGGATCTCGATCTCTCCAGCGACATTCCCAACATGGTGGTGGTCAAACATTCGAAGCGGGCGTACAGACCGTTCATTGGTGGGTTTGACGAGGGGTCCCTCGATGCTTATTTGTCTGAAACCGCCCAAGGGAAGGGCCGCTTCTTCTCGTACAACCTGGAGCCACAGTTGGAAACCCGGAAGCTGGATATTAAGGACGAGCTTTGAGACGGGCGGTTGTTGAAGAGAAATAAAGTTGGAAAGCAAAGAGAGAGGACTATTTTATTTGAGCGTAGTTTGATAGGGTGTGCAGCAAGGAGGAGACGGAGGTGGTTTCGGGGGGACTCGACTTGGTGGGCTTGCATTCTTGGGAGGCGTAGTACTTGCGCCAGTAGTTGTGGGAGGATTCAAACCGTCGACGTTGCAGCAGATCTTGATACTGGGTACCCTTCAGTTCCTGTCGGTTCCAGTAATGGCCCAGGCATTGCAGCCAATGGATGAACTCCTTCTCGCTTACAAACAGGTCGAAATCCAGGAAGCTCAGGAACTCCAGCTCCATGGAGTTCAACTCCCGCACCGGGATTCTGGTGACCTCGGCCCAGGTCTTGTTGGTGTAGGTGGAATCGTCCAGAAACTTGCTGGCCAGGATCAATGCCACGGTGAAGATTCTATATTCGGAGGTACGATTTCCGCCTGCGGATGGACAGTAACTCTTGAGCCGATGGATGTATTGGAGGGCGGTCAATATGGTGGTGGACGACATTTCCGTGGTGAATATGAGCGCGCTGCAGAACGCCTTCAGGTCGGTACTGGCTGTGGAGGAATACGAACTCAGCTGGGTGTTCCACATGTAGTTGACCATGTTCGCGGCGAACTCGGCCAGACGACAGGTGCTGATGTCTGGGAGGAATTTCGTGATCCTCTGACGTACGAGGGACTCGTGTTGTTGTGTGGATTTGTTGAACACGCAATAGTCTTTCTCTACTGGGTGGTGGGTCAGATAACTACTCCTCATGGGTAAAGTGAAGTACAGTGGCGAGGAATGTAGGGACAGGTGGTGGTGTGAACGGTGAGTTGCCGGGGGGAAATAACTGATGGCATATATATTGCCTTGGTCAGGTAATGGAAAGCATTCCAGGCTTTGGAGTAACCAAGAAATACCCGGTTCAAAGCCGGTTTTGACTGATTGCGATCATCAATTAGCATCCTGTCACATTCCAGGACTGTTTACCCACCCCCCATGCAGTCAACCTTCACCACACAAGCAATATCTGATGAAAATCATTGGGATTCGCAAAAACCATGGTATTTGTTATGTACGTTTAATGTCATGTTGAAAATCTGCATTATTGGGGTTGAATGGAATGTTAGCAATGTGTAGTCTGTTGGCTTAACAATGAATGGGCTGGTCGTAAACCGCCATACAAGCCTCCTTGAATGCCTCACTCAAGGTAGGGTGGGCGTGGCAAGTACGGGCAACATCCTCGGAAGAGGCTCCGTATTCCATAGCAAGTACAGCTTCAGCAATCATTTCACCAGCGTTAGGGCCGATGATGTGAGCACCGAGGATACGGTCAGTTTCGGCATCGGAAAGGATCTTGATCATACCGTCGGCATCGTCGTTGGTCTTGGCACGGGAGTTGGCAGAGAAGGGGAATGAGCCAACCTTGTACGTGACGCCCTCCTTCTTCAATTGCTCCTCGTTCTTACCGCACCAGGCAACTTCGGGGTGGGTGTAGACGACGGAAGGAATAACATCATAGTTGACATGGCCATGTCCACCGGCGATGTATTCCACAGCGGCAATACCTTCTTCCTCGGCCTTGTGAGCCAACATGGCACCGTAAGTAGCATCACCGATGCATTTGATGTGATTCAAGTTGGTCTTGAACTCTTTGTCGATCTTGACGCGACCTCTCTCGTCCAACTCGACACCAATGTTCTCCAAACCGAGGCCTTCGGTGTAGGGACGACGGCCGATAGACAGAAGGACAACGTCGGCTTCGAGAGACTCGGGCTTACCACCCTTGGCTGCCTCAACGTTGACAATCACTTTGCCGTCCTTCTTCTCGGTGTTCAAGACCTTGGTGTTCAACTTGAATTTGAACCCTTGCTTGCTCAAGGTCTTTTGGAAGGCTTTGGCAATCTCAGCGTCCATACCACCTCCGATGGCACCCAAGTACTCCACCACAGTGACGTCAGCACCAAGGCGGCTCCAGACTGAGCCCATTTCGAGGCCGATAACGCCGCCACCAATGACGATCATCTTCTCGGGGACCTTGTCCATGGAGAGAGCACCGGTGGAGGTAACAATTTGCTTCTCGTCAACCTCGATGCCGGGGAAAGGAGAGGGCTCGGAACCGGTAGCAATGATGATATTCTTGGCCTTGAGAGTCTCGGTCTTGCCGTCCAAAGTGGCGACCTCAATCTCGTGGGGGGAAAGGAATTTTCCAGTGCCCTTCACGTAATCCACCTTGTTCTTCTTGAACAAGAACTCGATTCCCTTGGTCAATCCGGTGACCGACTTCTCCTTGGCTTTCATCATGGTATCAAGGTTGAGCTTGACGCCCTCCACCTCGATACCGCGCTTCTTGAGATCGTGTTGGGTTTGGTGGTAGATATGGGAGTTGTTCAAAAGAGCCTTGGAGGGGATGCAGCCAACGTTCAAACAGGTACCTCCCAAGGAGCCACGCTTTTCGATACAGGCGGTCTTGAGTCCAAGTTGAGCAGCCTTGATGGCGGCGACATAACCGCCGGGACCACCACCAATAACAACAACGTCATGCTCCTCTAAAAAGTTGCCACATGTTAGTGCATCACAACAATCAGCGCAACCAAGTGGAAAACAAGCCTTACCTTGAGTGCTGTAGAGACGACGGGCTGAGCCAAGGAAGACAGGGGCCCTCAAAGTGGCACTTCTAGTTTGGACCTGTTGGGGAAGAAGGTACAGTTAGCCCTGAACAGGATAGATATATAGGTTCAGGAAGACGTACAGCAAGCAGGGAGCTCTTATTAGCGACGAGCCTGAACATGATAATTCAACAGAGAGAGGATAAGAATAAGGATAAGATTGAGATTACTTGACGTAGGAGTTTTATTCTTTTTCCCTAGGGAATTCGAGGGTAGTGTGTATGTCAGCAATGCGATGAATTCTTTCTCCTCAATCCGGAGGATCCCCAAAAATTTAATATCGATTTCGGGGGGCGGGGAAGCGAATGATAGGGAGTGCCATATATGGCCCAGGAAATTTCCCACTTGGCCTCGGAAACGACTCACATCTCGATGATTTCCCTCATCTCGACAATTTCCTAGAGTTTCCCACTCTCCCACCACCCATATCAAGTTACCCACACTGGTGGCTTAAAATGAGGATTTTCAATGGGGGGGGGGGGAGGAAGGCGAGTCATTGAGGGCGCCCCTTTTTACACATCAATTTCAAATCAATCAATGCTAATAGGAATCGGGAAAGGCCCGGATAAACCATTCTAATGTACCTGATCCCAAACGCTCAGATCAAACCCTCCGCAGGGTAGTCAATGCGAGAAAACGCGTTTTGTTAACATGATTTCGAAATCCAGGATACTATGATGTGACGACTGCTCATCAGGTCACCAGCCCAGCTAGAAAATTTTGAAAAATCTCGTGTTCACCTTCTATCGGTACCTTCCACCCAAAACTTAGGCACCATGTTTAGACTCTACACCAAAGCACCGCCGTCTCGTTCTCCAGACGCTTCTCTCGATCCCTCTCAAACGTTCCTACTTGGCCAGCCCTCCTCCTCGGCCATTATACACACTACTCAACAAGGCCCCTTTCCTTCAACCCGCCTCTTTTTTCCACCATCGTTCCTGTTTGCATGAGCAAGCAGCCAGCACAACGGCCCAGACTCGGAGAAACCCGAGCCAGCCATCCCCGGCCGTTTACTCATAGGTTTCACCTGTAAAGTATGCAACCACCGGCAATACAAGTTTATGTCCAAGATGGCCTATACCAAGGGGGTGGTCCTCATCCAATGCGACGG